>VXBJ01004422.1:251295-287345 GCA_013400055.1 Nycticryphes semicollaris | reverse complement strand
CGGGGTGGGGGGGTCGGTGCGTGCCGCGGGGGCGGCGAGGCGGGCCCTGGCACGGCAGCGTCCTTGGTTGGCGTGCTGCGGGGAAGGCGCCGCGGCTCCGGTGTGAGCGCGTCCGTGTGCCCGGTGGGGGGGTTAACCGCCGCCTGGAGAAAAAAAAACCCTACGCGTTTAAAGCCCCAAAACCTAATTACGGATTCTCGTTGGTTGGTGGTTCTCATTCCGTTATTTACGCCTGCCGTCCTAACGCGCGTATGGGTATTAGCATCTTTTCTAAGCGTTCCTGAAAGAGAGAAGGGAAGGGCTAATGATTCAGGTGGACTATGTCTCTGAAGCTCTCTTGAGGTAAACATGAACTTCAAGTGCTGTTTCATAAAGTTTCTGCTGCATTTGCCGCAGAGAGCGCGTAGGCTGCTGGAGGGAGGTTGTGTTTTCAGAGCGTTAGTCTGCATGTAGGATCAAAAGTACTGCTCTGTGTCAGCGATTGGGGAACTTTCATGCAATGGAGATCTTCAGTAAAGGTAACAGTAAATGCTGTGTGTCTCTACAGCCTGGCCGCATCTCGAACTGCAATACCTCCTGACATACAGTATAAAAATACTGTGCAGTTGATCTTTACTTTGAAATTTACTGTATTAAATATCAGTTCTTCCTGCTTGACTACAGGTGTTGACAGTACTGTCAGTCTCTCAATTTAGAAACCATGAGTGAGGTTCTCAGAAGTCGCTATTGACCATCAAATTGTTAGAGTTTTCTTTAAATCAGTCTTCAAAAAGTGTTTTTGTAACCTTTTGTCTTTTTGATCTGTATGTCTACAAGCTATGCAAAGCACGTGTGCTGAGGAGGACAGGCATCTTCATCTTTCTTGTCAATAAGGGTATTTTCGTCTCTGTGTCAAAGCCTTGCCTGGGGTGTCGCCCACCTGGGATCGGGGCTCAGTGTGGTGGGCTGATTTCTTTCTCTGGATCCAGCTGCGCTCATGGAAGAGGTTACTGTTCCCAGATGCTTGTTACAGCTCTCCCGCTGGACGGATCTGCTCCATCTGATCCGCAGGTGGAGCTGTTCCTTTGAGTGCGGCGCTTGCCCACCCCTGCTGCCTGGATGCATCTGGCTAAAGCGAAAGGTGAAAATGAGCAGTTTACAGTAATTTGGACAAGAGGCTGGAACGAGCTGCGCAAGTGAGACGTAGATATTTGTAGTAAGAGTTATAAAGAAAAGCTAAGGGCAATGACTATTTTAATCTATATAGTTATTCACCATGCAGCCTCCGGACACCGCAGAAGAGTCTCTTCAGAGAAGAGCTTATATGTGAAGCACCAGGGTGTCTGTCACATGGGATCTGGAATTTGGATTCTTCCAACCCTGTCTTAGAGTTCCCTATGATTGTTTTATGCAGTAACTCCTTGAGATGTAGTATCAACTGATCTGTGGTACTTCCCTGCTTGCTAGCTTGGAGCCTGTTGCAAATGTGACAATAAAATCTATAACTTCAAACCTATTCCATGAGGCTTAAACAACTGTGTTTCACTCATGCCTTTTCTCCAGACTGAGTGTCAGCAGATGTGTGCTTGCTAAGGTGTGAGAACTTGATTGTGAACCCTCGAAACCAGATTAATAAATATCCAGGAGATTGGAGGAGCGTTTTTTGTCAGATCAGCATGGAAAACAGTCTATGGCTCTTTTCAGCTGTAGGAGATTCCTGTTTGTACAGGATAATGAAGCTGCTGCCTGTAAACAAGAAGTTTATTGCATACGCGTCTGTCTTAATGTGGCTTATAGAGGTAGAGCAGCTCATTGTAGAGACATGTTGCACTCATTTGTGTTGTTAGTGGTACATTGCATGACGTGTGTGATTAACTAATAGTAGCACAGCTTTGAAATTCACATCAAAATAAAATAGTCCCAGCATTGCTCTGAAATTTGAGCATTAATTCTTGGGGCTTTTTGTTTGGGTTTTTTGGTTTTGGGAAGTGGGGGTTGTGTGTTGTTTTTTGTTGTTGTGTTTTGGGTTTTTTGCCACATTAATCATTCTCATTAGTAGATTTTGAACTCTTAGCCTTCAGAGGGACATTCAAGATCTCCCCTTTAGTAATAGTTGTAATTGGTAAGGGGAAGGCATGCTATCTTCCATGTGAAGGGCAGGGTCTTGCTAAAACCATGCAGTTGGTTGATAACTTAAGTGTTTGTTAGTGGAGCTCTAGGGAGGTTAATAAGGTTCTTCATAACTCTAGGACTGGATTGTTATTCTCGGCTGCCTGTAGCCACTAGACCATTGTGCCTGTTTCAGCCCTTTACTGGGTCTTCGGTTGTGCAAGGATGACTGTTTTTTTCCCACTTGGACAGACAAAGCCCATTTTCTAGCTTGTAGGTGGTATCAGAATTGGAACTTCTTTATGGAGCATGACTGCACAGAAAACATTTGGGCTATACAGCATTACCCACCATCTAGTTCATTCACTGCTGCAAATTTTCACAAGGATCGTGAGAGTTGTGGCTCTGGCATAGTTCTGTGGGCTGACAGATGGTTATGGAAGTGGGATCCAAGTCCTGTTATTTCTGAAGCTGCTGAGTGACATGCATCCATCACAGTCCCCGGGGCAGCACCAAGCCTTGTTTAGGTGCACACAGCACCCTTAATTACTAAGAACGGTCAATGAATATGGTGGGATTAGACTGCGTGTTTGATCTGCATCAGTACTGGTGTTGCATGAGGTCAAATTCTGCACATTTGCCTGCTCCAGGAATAGTGTGACACCCAGATTAACCCTGCAATGACACATAAGTAAGCTTGGAACAAGGCTAGAGTGGGGCAGTGCCAAATATCCCAATGTAGCCGTTATTGTTATTTCTCGGATTAGCATCCGCTAAGGTATTTGGAAAGTTTGCTTTTATTACTCCCCTGTGTGTAAGTTGACTGCTTCTTTTGATAGTTAAGAACTGTGTTCAGAGGGTTTCCTCTCAGGATTCTGGTTATATTTAGGTGGAAACAGAGAATCTAGAGAGCACCTGAGGACAACAGTCATTTCAGTTTATGGGTTAGACCTTCATGTGTTCCTAACTGGAGCTCATGGCACCCATTTGAGGAAATGGTATTGTCTGAAGAGCAAATGTTCTTACCTGTAATTTCTGTTACCTTTGTAACAGAAGTAAATATGTCCTTAAAGTACTGAGCTAGTGTTTGAAGCAAAGAATCTGGAACAATCTTCTGGTAGATGCTGGTGGGAGAGGGATTCAAAAGCCCAAAGGGGACTCAAACATCGAATACCAACAGAATGCCAGTGGGAGATACGCACTTTGCCTGGTTTTACTCCTTTGCTACAGATGAGTACAGGACCATAATGTTATATATGGTTTGTGCTTTTGAAAAACAGCTTGCTTTGATAATAATAGGATTACTTAAAAGAAAACTAATGGCAGGAAGAAATCCCTGGAAACTGTATTTGGAGAGAAAGTATTTTCTATTATTCCATATATACAAATGGGCTTTTAAGAGAACTAAAGGCACAGATGGCAAACTAACTTGTCAGGGCCCCTCTTGCCAGATCTGAATCGGAACCTTATTTTATTCTTTAAAATAGCAAGAAATTAATAATTAGATTTCAAAGTTGAAAGCTCTTTACTTCCTTCCTTGCTTAATATAATATAAACTGCATGTGGCTAAATAATTGTTTTATAAGAGATGTGAACTCTTGATTGTAAGTCTGTCAGTCATAATCAAACAAGCACTTTCGTTTTAAGAGCCTGAGGTCTGGTTTTGTAATATGGCTTTACAGCTTTTTGATCTGAGATGCTTTTGATAATCCTATGGCCACTGTATGTTTTATAGCTATTTATTATGACATATGTACTCATTTTAATTATTTTTTTTAGAATTATGATTCTGTGTGTGCTCAGCTCATTCTTTTCCCCTTGAGATGGCGGTTGTGAAAAGACTGCGTTGAGTCATTAGGGGAAGAGAAAGGACTGTAAATCTGGCTGTTGAAGCAGAAGTTTTTTCAAAGAAAGCAGACACATACCTAGATTGCATGTTTCCCAGGGGAGGTATAGTTAAAATCAGTGCAGATATTTTATTATTTTGGTTACTAGTCATCAACAGAAAAACTTTTTTATGGAAAATTCTCCTTTTCATGAAACAGGCATGAAAAAGCTGAGCAGTTAGAGATACAAACTGAAATGTGGTGCTGCCTATTCTTCTTTTAATCTTAAGGATCTTCTGGAAATGAGAATCAGCCACTCCTTTTCCTGACTAATTAAGCCATTGTACAGCTGTATTGAGTGTATTAGTCTGGTTATCAAGATACTCTGGTGCACTGAAAGTGAGAATTGTTTCTGTCTAATCCATGAAATAGAACTAAATGAGATAGTGGCTCATTTAGGTTTCCTCCCCGAATACGGTTTTACATTTAGAGGTTGAAGACCAAAGTCGGCTACTTGGATGGTATGTAGGTGGCCTAGTTTTGTCCTGAAATGGAACTCCGCTGTGGATTTTAAGTTCATTTTTATATCAACTTTTGAGAATCGATATATGCAAAGTAAAGCAAGTGTGCAGTTAAAGACTTTTTTTTTTTCCTTCCACCACATGTAAAGTAAAACTCTTCCTCTGAAACTGTTTTGAGGATCCATGTCTATTATTTCTGGCATTTCAATTTTACCAATTAAATTATTTATTCTATTTTAAGAGAAGCTATACTCCATAATGAGTCTTAGTGTAGAGAGCCCTGACCTATATTCTGGCATTTAAGTTCCATGTACCTAGCAGTTTACAGAGATGCTAAACCAATAGTTAACACTTTTGCAAGTTGTACCTGTGAGAATACCTATGGTGTTTAGCATACTATATACAATTATTGTAGTGGTTTAGTGAACACAAGTCTGAGACATAGATTTCAGAAAAACCTCAAAACTCCCAAAAAAGCAGCCCTCAAAAAACCTCCCCTTGTCTGGTCTTGAGTGCCTTCTGAGAAATCAGTGCTGCAAATTCAGTGGCAGTAGTTGCTGGAAATTCAGTCCATCAAAGTACTGAAGGAGACTGCACACCTCTGGTCATTTTTAAGGTGAATAGTCATCTAATGAAAGGTTTGTGTTTCTTTTTTTCTTTTTTCTTTTTTTCTTTTTTTCCTTTTTTTTTTTTTCCCCTTTTTTTTCCAGACCACAGGTATCCACATAACTTCATTTAAACTTTCCTAATTCTTTATACAGAGACACTTCTGAAAATTCAACGGATTGCCTGACTGCCTAGGCTTTTGTATAATGTTATAAATCCCAATACTCACTGCCTTCAGGAAGGAGCCCACACTTGGGATTTGGTAGTGTTGCAATAAACAAATAACAAGCACCTTTGTTGACTTGCTATTTCTTGACATCATTGCTCCTACTAATGTTTCAAGCTTATGTTTTTTGCTTTTGTAGATGAAATGGAAAGCAAAGCTTTCCATGTTAACAGTCTGATTGTTTAGATATTCACCTGAAAACATAGGGAGTGATGCTGCTGTGGGTTGCAGCAGAGAAGTGGAAGTATGGACGCTGTTCTCTTCTCTGTCCCTAATTTACTGTATGATCTCAAACTAATTTTTAAAATGTTACCTGCATCTGTATCCATGTATGTAGGCCTGGAGTTTTTACTCTATCTTAACTATGTGTAGGATTTAGATTTTTATTCGTTTATTTTTAAGTTGCTTCTATTTCTAAAGGAAGAGGTTAACATATGATCTTAGAAGTGTGACTGTAGTCCAAAACCTGCTGTTATGCATTTCTCTGCTTTGGGTGATGGCTGTTTCAGATATCTATATGGCACTAAACTCCGTGGATTGGATTGGATTCTGCTTTGAACAGCTGAGACAGCAGTGTTTCTTTTTCCCAAAAAGGAACCTTTGCTGGTGTTTAGCTTGTGCCTCTAACATAGTCATGTAGAGAGATCATGTTTGTGGTATGCATTAGTTGATCAGTTGATAGTAAGCCAATTGTTGATATTCTTTTAAGTATTCGTGGATTTCTTAAAAAATAATTGCCTAGATTGCAAGCACAGGTTGCCAGAATCCTTTTTTCCTTTTTTCTGTTTTTTTTTTTTTTTTTCTTTTAACAGTGCATTTCAAAATTAGGCCTTCTAGTAAATAGAAGCCTGTGAACTCCCCTTGTTTGCTGTGCTTGTGTGTAACAGGTGACTGTGAATCCTTTTAATGCTGTGTGTCTGCAGTGTAAAGCCTGTAGCGTAAATATGCTGAGAACAGGAAATGAGCATTATTTAACTGTGACCTTGCATCTTTTTCTTCAGCAAGTTGCATTGAGATGAACAAGGCAGCATTATTGAACTAGAGAGGAGCAAAATTCCATTTAACTGCATGCTGGGCTTTGATGTACTGCCAAGTACTGTTGTCTGTGATAGCCTCTGGGATGCAAAGGAGACTGTAGCTGTAGGTAAGAGAGGTTTTCAACTGAAGTGTCTAGCGATAATGTCAGCTTTTATAATTTGTATGTGGAAGTTACGCTTTTAATTTAAAATGTAGCATAGTATTTCTGCATCCTAGTTCCCCTGCAAAATCACCAAGATTTCATTCTTCAGATATGCAGCAAATTTACCATTTGCTGTAACAGAGCTAGATTCCCCCCTCACAGGTGATATAATTAAAGCTTTAGCGTTCAATACTTTGTTTACTATGTACAGTGCAGATCCCTAAAAATGTACATGTATATTCAGTAGTGCTTAGGTATAGAGGATGCTCTAACATGATTTGTGTGTAACTCACCTGCAGTGAATAGGCAGGGCTCTGCATGGCAAGCATGAGAACAGCTGTAGACATCTTTAGCTTCTGCTGCACAACAGTGGATGAAATGGGCTATGATACAGATCAATTCAGCAGCCAAACTGAAAGCTGCTGAAGAAATTTTAGCATAATCCATTGGAGGCGGTGTTGTGCCTTTGCATTAGTTTGTTCAGGTGCTAAACAGGTGTTGACAGAAGATCCCCAATGTCTGTCAGGTCTGGGAAATAGGCTGGAAAGCTTTAGTTAGGAGCCTGGCCTGAGACCTCCAGCGTTATGACTTTGTTAGTGTTCTGGGAAGTGGCAGCATAAAACATTCTTTTCGGCAGACTTTTACCACAAGAAAAGTTTATATTAATAATAGAATTTCTGGTGAGAGGAGAGATGGGTGATCATAGCTGGTATTATGTTTCAATATTTAGCTAAACACACATTATCATGGACAACATGTTCATTTGCACATACTACAGGCTCAAAGCAGGATAAATGGGCAGGTAAAAAAGGATGAAATTGGTAGAGAAGAGAAATTGCTTGAGAGACTTGAATCACTTATTTTAGAAATGTTGTATCCCCCTCCCCCCCACCTTTGTAGCTGTCTTTGTCTATAAATTCAGGTTTTCTTTATTCTGCAGTTCCTGTTGTATATACATTCCGGAGGCAGTAGGAGAATTGAATCCAGTTACATTCCAGCTCACCAAGATGATCTGAAATGGGTTGTATTGTACCAATAAAATAATCATACAGTTTTGACACCTTGTCCACTGCAAAAGAGATAAACATTTTCACAATGCTTCTGAAGAGGTAAAGAGGTTTTTTCTGGGCTTGACTAGGATGTAGCATAACTGATTGTATGCTATACTGCTGTTTAAAAAGTCTGTATTGATAGATCTGAGTTCAGGACAGTGTGATTTGGGAGGAAGGGCAAGGGCTTATTTTGTCTGGGTTTTTGATGACACTGCTGAATTTTGCAATATTTGGAAGTTTTGTCATAACAGAGTATCCAAAAGTGAATTATTTGCTAAATGCAAGTAATTATATAGTAGTTATCTTCATGTATGTGATATGCCTGCAGCCTTGGGGAGAGGCTATTTTCTTTCTGGTCCTTGAAATCAGATTTTTTTTTCTGTTTATATCTGATTATAATATAGAGGAAAACTTTTTATTCAAATCTTTTCTAAAGAAACATTGTTAATAGTATTTGGCAGCTGTAAGTGATAAAAAAACTCAACAACAATCAACCAATTCTATTTAGAGCACTAACAACAATTTAAAGTGAGTAAGAAATTTTTGTTGCTCATTTCTTGTATTCAGATAGAAAATCTCGCTGCATTAGTATTCATCCTGAGAATGGATGGGCTTTTATGCACCAACATCCTATGCAAATTAGTTCCTTCCTAAGAGCAAACATATCTGATTAGGGAGAATACAGTTGTCCTCCAAAGTCTGTTTCATTCTTTTCAGCACAAAAATTCTGAGAATTGTTGGGGGTTTTATTTGTGTTTTGTATTTTCTTCCCCTCCTGCTCCCCACTTGGAATTGATAGAGAGCACCGTTGGGCAGGAAATAGCAGAAGCTTTTGTAAAATCTTAAAAGAGAACGAGGAAAAAAGGGCATTTTCACAAATGGAATTAGGATGATGCAGTGAAGTTTTGGATGCCTGCCAGGGAGGACAGATGCATCATGCATACAGTGGCTTGCTGACGAGACTGCACATTGGCAGCTTCCCGGTCTGTTAATACAGCAAGCCTACAGCCTGAGCATAATCACTGCAAACAGAGCACTGTTCATCTTACCACTCTTGTGGTTTTGCCTGGCAAGTTTTCATAGCTGTGTATGGCAAGTTTTCAGTCCTATAAACATTATTGAGATTATAAAGCTTTCTATCTTGTGAAGATTTTTTTTTCCATACTAGGAAGTGCATTTTCTTTCTTTGCTTCAGTGAACACACTTGACTGTTTTTTTTTCTCTGCAGAAACACAATGTGAGGGACTCTCACTGCTGTCAAAATAGGATATGAGATTTGGGATACTAATAATGGTCTGTGCCTACTTAGACTTCTGTTCAAATGTCCCCTATTTTGGAGAACCTGTTGACTCCAGTCATGTTAATGGAAGACTTCACCACTGGAACTACTGTAATTTTTGACACTGATTTTCTCATAGCCCTATGATGTTTACTTTAATGGGGGAGATGTAATAATTTCTGTCTGCTTTCTATCTGCTTGTTCAGCAGAATCGCTGTTGCTCCTTAAAGAAATTATCTTCTGGATAAGAGAGAAGTGTAATGACAGTGGTGTTTAAGCCTTCTCTGTCTCCAGTCTTCTGTGAAAAGATGAAGTCCCGGGCTTTGCTTTCTTGCCTAAGCATTTTCACTGAAACTTATTATGGAGGTGCCCAACTAGTGTGAGTGAAATCCCTTGCCATCTTATTTGAAGTTCCTCAAGGGCTTTTCAAAAATACCATATTTCTCACCGTTAGAGTCAATGCTCACTGTATTTCCATGGTTAGGTCTATTTGGGTGGGTTTTTTTTACCATTCCCCTCTAGATTTTTGTATAGTTGGTCTCAACTCCATAAAGGAATGAGGGAAGGAAGACATAAAGGGAGGTCTGCTAGGTTGAAGTTCTGTGTAATAGTTTCAAGATTATTTTTTAAATTATTCTTGATTCAACCTGTGTGCTTATCTGAAAATGATGGATAGGATAATTGGGGTGTCCCCGTTGCTTGGCTGTTCAGTTCCAGTAGTTCAGGAGTGGTGATGAAGGACACTGCTGGGTTGGAAGGTAGCTTCTCGGAGACACCAAGTGTATCTACCTTGCTTGAAAGTAAGAGGTAGTTAACAGTCCTAGGATGTCTGAGCATTCAGATTCTCACCTTTAAAGACATGCCCAAACTGTATGGGATGCAGTGTAGTTACTACTCCTGGGTACTGAATTGCATCTGGATTCAGCAAGTTAATTAAAATGATCTCTCAGGTCAAGGAAGATTAACTTTCAAAGAATTGTTACTGCAACCTGAGACTGAGACCAAACTTCCTTAGAGAACTTGAACTAAACACTAAAGCATCATGATAAGGATGCCAGAATCTATGCCTTGTTGTTCATAAAAAAACCCCACAACCCAAACACAAAAACAAACAACCCCCCCCAAAAAACCCGCAAGAGCCTGGAAAGAATGTTACTGAGCTTTAGGAGCTGGTATCACTAAAAATCCACAGCCTCTTAATGCATTTAGCTTGCCTAATAGGACTAATTAAGGTAGATATCACTGGTCTTCAATAAAGAGGATTAATTATTTTGTTCACCTTCGTGTAAGCCCTGTTTTGCTGTTATGTTAGGCTGAGATGTTGCAGCTGCTGAACAAAGCTGTGGGAGGCTCTCTTGATTGACAGACATTGTGCCGAAACAAAAAGCATTTACTCTTCTGTAACTAATGAAAGGGGGATCAAGTGCTGACTGATAATAAGATTTGGTCTCTGTACTTTGAGCTAATAAGGAAGAGCATATATAGCCAAATATCAGCGTTATATAGAAAGTGATGTATACCACTCTATTACTGGGGGGGCGGGGAAGGCAAATTTAAGATACATGATTGAGAACATCAAAGCACAACAGAGATAGTGCCTTAAAGCTTTTGAGAATTCTTCAAAATGTGTTGTGGAGTTATCTTTGTACTGTCTTTTGGAGGGTAGAGGAATTATGCTTCCAAAGCCACTCAGAAAGAATAAGTACAGTGATGTCTAGTGTTGGTGATGACAAGCTTCCTGTGAGAAAGTTCTTCACTCAACATTATGAATTTAATTCCTAAGAAAGCATCTGTTTAAATGAAAAGTGTACTTTTCATCACTTGGACATACTTTGCTTTGTAATGAACAAAAGTGTGTAAAGGATCTGCTGCTGGATCCTCTGTTGTCTTGGTGAGCACAGGAGCAAGCACAGTTGAGATAGAACACAGCTGCCAAAATAGGTCTTCAAATGTATATTTTTAGCATTAAGAATTCTTTAGTCATAAATTAACTGGTTTGGGTTTATAAGTTTTAGAAAGTGAACCTGAGAAAAGAACAGTCAGAAACAAGTTAAAAGGAAAGAGGTTGGAAATTACTAATGTCTCTTGTCTGTAGGCATACACTTGGACCAAGCTTTTTCATGTTTTGTACTTTTGTAGCACTTTGCTTTGAGGCTAAATATGATAAATGCAAGAAAATGAAAGCATTTTGTAGCGCTTCTGTACAGTGTACATTTGCCACAGACGTGGGAGATGCTTGGCAGTATAGGCATGTGGAGATGTTCACTGTGAAACAGTGCAGTCTTATGCACAAGTTATGGCCATTCAGCAGCCAGTAGGAGCCACAAGCGCTACAAGTGTGCCAGGCTGGAGTTGTGTAAAACAATAAACACTGTGTTGGAAAAAAGCCCAGGAAAACTGTTGACTTTTGGCATAACTGCTTCCTGTTGCAATTGAAGCTGCATTGCAGTCCTTGGTAAATCTTGGGAATAAAGGCCTGTTTGGAATGCTACTGCAGCAGTGTTGTTCATATGGGGCAGTCCATAGAATATGGCCTTCCTGCGTTTGAGGGAAGGTTAGTGGAAAAACTTGTATAAGTAACATTACCAATGTTTTTGGCAAAATGAAATAGGTTTAGGTGGGTGATTTGTGCTCTTACGTAAGAGAGTTATGACTCTTGTCCTGAGTCTGTTTTGTTTCTATCCTTTGTGAAAAGTGTGAAGGCTTTTTCTTTGGTGGGACTTCTAATTTTTATTTTATTTTATTTTTTTTTTACAATTCATCACTATCGGTTTTATTTGTTCTTAACTCTCTAATTAATGCAGTTACTTTGTAATCATTAACACTTTCCTCCATTATTTGATTTCCTGGATTCCCCCTATGTTTTGTAGGAATTAATCGCCATTTATCCTGTGTAATACAGGCCATGTAACTGAGCAAATGGCAGAACATTTCTCAGTACTATAATAGCAAATGAAAGCAAATTTACATTGTTCTTGAAACCATGATTAAATTTTAAGTGCTGATGATGCATCATCACTCTTCACACAAACTGGGAATTCTTGTGATTGGTCTTTTTTCTTTTTCTTTCTTTTTTTTTTTTTTTTAATAATAAATTCTGCGAGTGTGCTAGAAAGCTCCTAAATGAAAACTCTTTCGTTACCTGGAAATCCCCTTGGAAGACATGTTTACATTTGGTTTGATTGATATGTGTTCTTTTCTTTGTAAGGTATAGTGCTGCATTATAACAGACAACCTCACTGAAGGAGCTCCTGTTTTGTTTGCTTTTCAGCATTTGTCATGGTTTAACCCCAGCTGGCAGCTCGGACCATGCAGCTGCTTGTGCAGTTCCCCCCCTCCCCCTCATCCCGAGAAGGGCAGGGAGAAGCGGGAGAAAAGGATAGAAAACCCCCAAACCAAGTTAGGGCTGAGATAAAGATATTTTTAATTGAACAATAACAGAAAAAGGAAAATAATAATAATAAAGGTAAAAGAGTATACGAGATAAAGTAATCAACACAAATCACTCTCACCAGCTGGTGAATTGGTTGCCCAGCCTGTCCCAAGTAGTGATTGTGGGTTCCTGCCCACTAGGTAACCCCCATTTATACACCAAGCATGACTTCTATGGTATGGAATATTCCATTGGTGAGTCCATTGCTCTGTCTGTGCTCCTTAGCTTCTACAGGAAGCTGAAAAAAGTCTCTGAATAGTATAAACATCACCTAGCAACAACTAAACCAGTATGCATTATCCTTTCATACCAGTTCTGAAATACAGCAACCGCTAGAAAGAAAGCACGGCTGAAACCAGGACAACATTTCATTATGGCTTCTGTCATTTCTGAACTTTGAAAGAGTGTGCCCATCTCTTCTGTAGTACTCCCCCCATTAATGATCTAATTAATTACATTTTCAGCTTACTTGCTTTCTGGGCATCAGTCAGAGTGTAGTATGATAAAGGAAAGACAGCATACGAAGATACGAACTTTGCTTTCTCTTTTGTTTTCTCACAGTAAAGTTGTCTATTGTAGCAAAGATTTGACCCCTAACTGTCTTGTTATTATAAACTGTTGGTATGGCCATTGGTAACTTCTTTCACTATCCTGTGACATCTTTTTTTGTGACCTGGATTTTAGCAAATCAAGTTCAAACTATTATCTGTTACCTTTATACATTAAACAAATGTTTCATTAGATATACTTGTCCAGATCTCTGATACTGGAAATGAACTGTATTAGAGAACGAAGGCAGTATAGTTTATGTTGTGCAGTAAGACATGAGTCATTTTATAGTTTTTAGGGTAAAAATAATTTGGCTCTGAAAATATTTTGCCCTTGAAAATATTTAATGGTATTCTAACAGATGAGTGCATTCTTAGGTTCCAAAGTTACTGAAGTGATGTTCTGGAATACCTGGTTTCTTGCATCCTATTTGTATTTGATACGTTCAGTACTGGCTGGGCGTCACTGGGCAGGCTTTGCTGCCAGTCTCTGAACTGTCAGGTCACTGCAGCGTTGCTGCTGAGCCAGTATAGCTCTTGTCAGCAGAGTACCTTTTGCTGAAAATGTTCTGAGAATAACGATATAAAAGTAGTTTGAGTCTTAATGTAGGGTGCATATCTTTTAAAGGAGCATAGAGTTTATTCCCAGCTTTGTTTTTGCACAGTGTGTTTCACTCTTGTTTCCTGCACCTTGTTATTGTTAAGAGGTCTTATGGTTGTGCACAGAGATACTCACAGGCTCACTCCCTCTCCCCGCAGAAGACAGCCTTTTCTCTCCCTTGACGATGTCTTTGTGCCCAAATTCTCTGGCATGTCTTTTTTTTCAAGATGGATTTCTCTGTAGCTGCTTCCACTCTGATGTGTTTTTTCTCCCAGCTCTTGGTCAACTTATCTGTACAAACTGACCAAAAGATTTAGAAAAACAACTGTCTCAAACCTGTCCTTCAAAGAATGTTGTGTGCCACTGGGACATTGAGGCACATCATCCTTTTGGTTGGGAGGAACCTTTGTAACTTGGCTGTGTTCAGTTCTATTATATTTCTTGCTGTNTGTCTTTAAGAAACATTTTATTTGGGTAGATGTTCTAGGGAAAAATGAGGGTGTGGGACCATTCCTAATACACTGGGTGGTTTGTGGTTTTTTTTTTTGCCTGTGAAGATTTCAATACCAAGGGAAGGGCAAGAAGACCTGCATCCTGTTTTGAGGTTGTCAAAGCAGGCATTTCTGCAGAAGCAGTTGCACAGTATTTGATCTGATTCACTTGCTGCCAGAACTGTAATGTGGTGTTATGTTGCTTTTCCTTTAAAACTGCAAGTTATGTCATTATGTCATAGATTCAACTTATATTGCTGTGTGTCTTTGGAGAACTGATTTTTCCTAGAAGTAGAGTTTAGGTATTTATTTGTAAAATCTTATTTGGGCTGCACAGAGAAAGTGCACAAATGCCATTGTCTTGTGGCTAAAGCTGAAATTTCAAATGCTTTAAAAAAAATCCCTTTGAGGGCGGATCTATTAATTGAGGTTGATGTTTCTTTCATATGGGTAAGATACATGCTCAACAGTTAAGGGCTGGGGAGGGGTCGGAAGTTTTCTGCTGAACTCTCTCCATGAACCCCTCTTTATCCTCATTCTTTGTCATTTTTCCCCTCTTCAAACTGTACGTCTGAATCAGAAGTTTATGTTCTGCTGCACGCTCTTTAGCTCATTATGTGATCAACACACCTTGCCCTCTCACCAAGCAGGAACCCCTCTCTGCTGGTGCTTGCATGAACAGACAGTAGGCTGTTTGACATAGTTCAATTTGTTAGAGAAGTTTATCAAATGCCATCTATTTTGGACATGTTAAGAGAACATTTGGAAGGAAAATTGGTGTTGTTAATTTCTTTCTAGTTTTTCTGTTGAGTGAAGGTCAATGTAGTACAGCTACGCGTTGTGTTAATGCAGAGTTCTATTTCTGAATATGCTTAGTCTGAAGCAGTAAATCAGTCTTTTCAGCCTTTGACTCCCTGAAGAAGGGTTTTACTACCTTATGTGCTGCTGTATAGGACTGTAGTTTGTTTTGTGCTGTCAGTTTGTCCTGACTGGCAATTCCTTTTAGCTTCTTGATAGAAAAATGATTTTATTTTTTTTTTTAAATCAGATCTGAAGAGCTTGAAAATCAAAGTATGAAACTCTCATCTCAATAGGCTTTTTCTACATCCTGGGCTACTGTTGTTTCAGTGCACACAGAGAAATGAGTATGTTTCAATTAATTTTTTTTCCTCTTCCCCACAAGAAAAGTTGATGGCACTTCACTGAGATGCTGGTTTCACTCCATTGGTGGGTATTGAAACTGTGATAGACCTTTCAAAGGCCTTTAGCATCTCTCTAAAGTAGTTCTTGTATACTGTTGCTGTTTCAAGTGCTGTAAAACATCACAGCAAATATAAATCAGTATGCATGATGTTTTTGCATTATCTTTGTTTTAGAGATTATTTGAATTTCTAATTAATTACTTTTGCCTGCAGATCTGTATTTGAGTATAGAAGTTAATGAGCTAGCTTGTGTTTGAACAGCCTTTTCTTTAATGGTGTGCTTTGGCTTTACTTTGCAGAGTAATGATGCACCAAGCACACAGGTACTGAGAAAGTGAGACTTTAATTTTATCTAAAAATTAACATTGTTTCATTCAAAATACTGGGGTCTTATAAAGTGGTGTGGGGCACAGCTGGCAGCCAGTCTTGTTTCTCAGGGCTATAGAGCTGCTTGCTCATGTGATTTTTAAAAAATTATTATTATTGTAATAATTTTTTAATGCCTAGATGTTAGGCTGTGGAGGAAATCTTCGGAGCTTGTGTCATGAGTAGAGTTGTCATATTTCTTCTCTGGAGGCTGCCCAAAGCCTTGTTACCTTGTTGATGCTTGTGGAAAGAGATTCACTGTTGTTGCATTCATGAGCCTTGTCTTTACCTGGGACTCATCAGACCTTGTATTCTCTGATGTGCACAAATAATATCCTGAAGTTTGATGAATGATAGAACAATTTGTGTTGGAAGGGACCTTAAAGGTCATTTAGTTTCAACCCCCCGCCATGTGTGTTCTATTTTTCATAGATGTACCCTCTAGGCTTATTTTAAACCTTATAGGTTCGTGTGATGCCTTAAATTAATTGCTAAAATCAGGCATCTGATAAGTAGCACAAGGTCAGTATGAAGATACGCAATTATTATAGGTAAGGTCTGGCTTCAAGTGGCTTGAGCAAACCTATCTAAGCAGTTCTGTCTAAAGGGCCGACAGGGCTGTATCTTTCTTCCTTTGACTCTTTTGTCCTTCTCCCCATCCCTGCACATTCCTTCCTCGCCCTTTGTAGTGGCACTATCACATGTGACATCATGGTCACCCAGATCAGCACTGTGATGTGACTGAAAATTCATGCATAACCATTTGCTGCATTGCTTTTCACCTGAGCCGGAGAGGTGAGTTAGCAATGCTGCTAAGGCAGGCAAGCAGGTGACACAGCATCCCTGCAAAGGCACAGAAAAGGATGGGCTTTTGATGAATTTCAGCTGATTGTGAAACTGTATGTTTACCTTTGAATTTTATTCCTCTGAAGATGCTTATTGGAAGGGAGCACTATTCAGAGCCCCTCACTGAACCTCATCTCAAGGTTTGTTTTGTTTAATAGGTATGGCAAGTCGGGAAGACCGTGGAAACAAAAGAATCTCTTCTCTTCCTTTTGGTTTCTCATAATTGGTTTTGGAAATAACAATTGATTCAAAGTTTTTTTTCTAGAGTTTCAGTTGCATAGGGAGCCCCCTTGTCTTTGGGGTCATAGAAAGGATAATGGGGATGCTTAATGATGTGACATAGTTGTCTTTTCTTTATTACTTGCTTTGTGGTCTAAGGACATCTCCTCCTACAGTCACAGAGTATTTCTTGTGTTCAGCTTTCACTTCTGGCTGGATGTGGTGCTGGAAAAGTTATCTGGGGATTTGAACTGGCAGAAGTCAAGAGTCTGAAAGAGTAGGTGCAGCGTGCTGGCAGTTTGTTTCATCCAGAGCTCTGGTGTGGTGTGTGACACTGTTCATATGTCCATATCCTCTTCAAATTAAGTATACAGTGAGGACACATTTATTTTAGAGAACCCATAAAAGGTGGCCATGGCTTCAGGTACTCTTACTATGCAAGGTGAATTTTCAGGTGTTATGTATGATGGTCACAAAGAAAGAGAATTGCTGATGCCTCAAGACAGTAATTTAGTTTTAATATATATTTGTCTAATTACCTACTGCTATCTTGAACCAAAATTAACAGCCCTACTTCATAGTAATGTTTGATGTTCCCACCAACTTTCCATTTTTATTGCAGCTGAAGGTGTAGAGGAGGTTCCAAATTAGTCCAGTAACTTAAATAACTGGACAGTGCTTTCTGAGTAGTAACAATTTTTTTTTTTAATGTTTCTAGGGATTTTCTTCCACGAGGTTCTGGAATTGTAACAAGACGACCATTGGTCCTGCAACTCATCACTGCCAAAACAGGTAACTTCCTTCTCTTTTTAGTTCAACGTACATAATAAATTTAATTCAAGATTAAACTTGAAGCAACAGAGAAACATTATTACATATGAAGTGTTTTAGAAATTAGCTTTGATTTATTAATTTCTTGATGAGCTTTACAGTTGTATTAGTTAATACATCAAAATTGCTGTACTTTTAACTCTTGCTCCAGTGCACACAGATTTTAGTCCGCACAGCTTGTTTTCGTGACTTGTCTTTTTTGGTTGGGCTCACTGCACTAAGTGGAGCAGAAGGTAGAGTGGGGGAGAACAAGGCTTCTGCGCATTTGACTGGTCAATAATAAGAATGCAGTATGTGTATGAACTGAGCTGTATGAAGTACTGAGGTTGTTGACCAGAATTCAGCACTTCATACTCTTCCAACGGGCATTTAATCTGCTCTTGTGTAGCTCAGTTCCTTAACAGATGTAAGAGCAGCTACAGTTTTCCATTGTTGAGGTTTTTTTTGTTGTTGTTGTTGCTGCTGCTTCTAAACCAGTGTAAGCAACAAAATTCACTGGTTTACTATTGAACTTCCACTTAAAATAGTAAGAAGAAATTAAATAATATCCAAAACAACATTTAAAAATGAAAAAAGCTCTTTAAATTATGAAACCGGGGAAGAAACAAGATTGAAACTGCCTGTAGAACTTTAGTCTGTCCCTATGCGTGAGGTGTAACTAAACTTTTATGTGCATTTTTTTCGTAAAAGGTCCTTCTGTTGTTCAGCAGGAAGGTATACTTCAGTCTGCCTAGGTTGCAGTTATTTTTCCAAATTACTGCTTGTACAGCACAGTCATATTTTCAATGCCTCCATGAAATTTTCCATAGTGTTTATACTGTGGAAGACGAATCCACAGTGTTTATACTGTGGAAGAATCTGGTCTTTCTGTATGCTCAGCTTAGAAACTCTAGGATTTTTAAGTGTTTGCTGTGCTTATGGTGCTTTATATATATAATAAAAGATCAAGTTTGTTTTAGTTGGAGATATGAACGCTTGCCATTTCTGCATATCTGTCTTTAGATCTCTGATAGAATGTACAGAAATGCATGAATAAGGCCTAGCTGTGGAGAATCTTCATCTAATTTCCCCAGCACCACGTAAGAGCAAAAAAAAGAAAAGAATCAATCTCTGTGCTGGCATTCCTAACAGAATGACTAAATTAGGGGGAATCTATGAGTTAGTAAGTAAATCCTTACACTCTAACCTCGAGTGGTTTAATATTTATTCCTAGACATCTACCCTGACCTTACCCCCGCTGGTTTGTATTGCCCTATTTTTTAAAATCATTGTTACCCCCATTTAAGGGGGCAATGAAAGGGCTTCTCTCTCTTTCTGGTATTTTCACAATTAATATGTTCACATAATATTATTATCTTCAGGTAGGCCTCTACGTTTTTATATAGATACCTTCTCAATTCAAAAGTAGGTTCTTCTTTATGACTTAAATAACACAACAAAAACTTCATACATTCTGGAGAACTGAGCTTCAGCCTAATTTTGTATTTCCTGGATGTCAAGACGTTATTGCTTTCTCCCGGTGGGAAATGCTGTGTATTTGTTGTTTGGGATTAGATGCCAAGACCTTTGAAAATGTAGGCTTTAATTATTTTGTTGCTTTCTTTAACCTTTGTTCACTAGTTGTTGGTTTTGGTGGTGAAATTCCAAATAACTTTATCTTTTAAGCCACCTTTTTCTTTCTGGACTAATTTTAAAATAAAGAAAACTGCTTAGAGAAGCACACTGTTCTTTTACAGGAAGCAGATGCTGGACTGATTTTTATCAAGTCCATAATTATCTAAAATGTTATAGAAAGTAATTAGAGGACGGTGTCAGGTTCGTGCTGCTGTAGCAAGCTTAACTGATCTCTAGTCCTAGGATCTTTCCCAACTGTTTTAAAAGTAAATATTCTTAAACTTACAGTATTCCTTGGAAGGGTTGAGGCACTTTCTATATACACACATATAGGCATGCAGAGATAACTGCAAGATATTTTAGTAATATTTTAGAACTGGCTGAGAATATTTTTAGAATTTGAATTTGATTGATGGAAGAAGTTAAAGCTTCATTTAATTTTGAGTCATTGCACTAAGTGATAAAGATCGACAGCTGAGGCGTTTATGCACACCCACGTAAGAGGAAACTTTGACCACTCATTATTAGAGTTGGACATGTCATGGAAGGGTGCAGCAGGATTTGATAGTGAGGAGTTATCAGGGGACCTCCAACATCTGAAAGATCTAACATATCTGGGTCTCTTTATGTGCTTTAGAAATGTTAAGTATGAAAAGGTAACGCGAAACAATTAAATAAGATGAAATTTATTTATGAGACGTGGAGTATTTTTTCTTTACAATTTTGTTTACTTCCTCTTTCTAAGAAAAATTCTATGTAATTAATACAAAACTATTTTCTAGGGACCTGTTGACCTCCTTTAATCACTAACATCTTTTGGTGGGGACAGTACAATTCCTAAACGGCTTCACTTTTGCACTTCACCATTTGCACTTCCACATCCATGCAGATACTGCACTCTGCTGAAATCTTGGAGGCAAAGACAAAGGTTTTAATCAAATATTGTGACTGACAAGACAGTCTACAATAGTTGTGACTACTTGCATCCAAATTTGATAATGTGAGAAATACCTGGTAGCATAGAATAAGTCAAAATATGGGTGTTAAAAGTAATTTGCAGTACTCTGAAGGACTGACTTGTTCTTGACTATCCTACTGTGAGTCTCTTTAGAGACCGCCAAACTGTATTTTAAATGAAATTGTAAATGTGGCCTGTATCCAATAAATTGCTCCATTGGAGAGAGAGGGAGAAAAAAGGTAACGTAAATCACCATAAGGTTCAAAAGACATACTGATTATTCTTTTTCCTGAAGTCTTGCACATACTTTCTTCTACTGAAGCTGCTGAGCTTTAATGCAAGTACCTTTTGTTGTGAGATTGCTCCTCAAGCATACCCATCTTTTATTGCCATCTGGTGGCAAAAGCAATCCTCTTACAGAAAATGAAAAAAATTTAAAAAAAAATTTAGATTGGAAGATTATTTGTATTGGCTGAAATAACCAGACTTCATCAGCAGGAAAACGTTTGATGGTCTTCAAAGGCAAAAACTATTAAGGTGCACTCTGCCAGTAGCAGAGGAAGAACTGGGCACTTTGCAGAAAGGTAAGGGAGACGGTGGGCTGCCATTTTCTGTATTCCACACTGACCACCCCTCTTTCAGATGATAAGCAGGAGTGTTGTAGGCAGCAGTAAAGATTTGGGAGGTGCGTACCCCAAAAACTGAAATGTCACATTACCCTGGGGAAGAGATTGTAGTGGCTGGTGACCCCTTCCTGAGACAGGGAAAAACTCATCACCCAAATAAATTGGTGTGCTGGAAGGGGGATAACGCTCCTGGTCTGAAACCTGAATTTAAGATGTTAGTGTAAGGTTGCAGAGACTGCAAATCTTCCTTGCTGCTGTCTGTGTGTGTGTACTGATAACAGCGCCTGGAGTAACTGGAGCTGATCGGCAGTGACTGCTGAGATCTGGCACTATGGATTTGAGGGCTCAGCCAGTTTTCCCATCAGCACCCTATGGGGTATAGGCTTCAGATTACATTAGGACCAACGAATCATGCTCACGAATGCTTGTTTTTATGAAAAAATCAAAGTTCACTTTTAGGAAAAAGAAATCTGTAATTAACTATTAACTAACAATCTGAAAGGTAATTGAGATGACACAACACAAATTCATCAAGTGGAAAAAACGCCTTCATATCAATGTAATTTATTTTTTTATTACGGGGTAGCAAGCTGGTTAATAAAGGTGTGGTAGATGTCTTTTACCTTGGATTCAGTAAGGATTTTTAAATTATCTCATGTACTTCTAAGGGCTGTTCCATGTCTCGTCATGTGGTGTACCTAACTTGGTTTCCTTTATCTTAGAGGCAGATTTATGAAAGATCTCAAGTGTGCATGTAATTTAAATGCTATGAAAACAACAATGGCTATTTATTGTTAGCAACAATATAACATTGTGCTAGATTAAATCATAAATGCATAAGGAGAAATAACTCACAGGAAAAATGAGGAGCATTTCAAAAAATGTTATCTCAGAACGCTTGTTTCTATGATTTGTCTAATTTAATCAAAATTCAAGAGAGAAATAATCACTTATCATGACACTTGTGGTTGAATGCACTAAAGAGAGCTGTGCTCTGGTAGCTTTTTCATTCCGTGTTACGCAAGATGCTTTGAATGACTGGCGAGGGGGAAAAATATTCAATATACAAAGAAAAGGTTTAAGGTTTTTATCTATTTGTTCTTTCTCTTAGTGTAACTTCAGTTTTATACAGAAAATATGTCTGAAACTAGGCATTAGGCAGGATCGCTTTTTGTTGTCTGATTTCATGTTCATTTGCACAAAAATGTAAATAAAAATTGTTTTCCTAGTACTCTTCTGTGTATGAAAGCCGAAAACTGTAGATTGCATTAAAGCATGTGCTTATCCAACCTTGCTTAAGGCATCATTGCCAAGGACCAGCTAAGGCCTGAAAGGAGCAAAACAAAGCGCTGCTTGTTCATTTGAATTTTTATGCTGTAGACTGTGCGTGGCACCACAGGTTATGAACTGTTGTAAAGTCTATTCCTTCAGAACTAGTGGGACCACAGATGTCACTGGGGGGAATGAGCTATGGATAAATATTAACACAGTTAAAAAGCAGTAAACGTTTTTATTTGAATTACCTTAAAGCCATTTCAAACAGGGACTCTTTCTCTTACTGAGTGTTAAGCGGAAGCTTCCTTGCCTATCAGCTGAGTCAATCAACTGATTGAAACTGGGCACCAATTATTGAATTTTGAAATATTTTTCTGAGAAAATCTGATGAACCACTAAAAAAATGTAATTAAGAAGAATACATTTTATTTCATACTGGGAGCAGAGCATGAAGAACTGGACCACAATAAGAACCACTTGTCAACTCTTTTTTCAGTAGGCAACTATTTCCCAACTTTGAGATGACAAATTTTAGAAATGTAAATTCTCAAATGTGCTTGAGCAACTGAGATATTTTTTGTGCATCATATTTTTTATTTTGAAATATTTCAGTAGTCCTTGGGTTTTTTTAATAAGCAGTTGACAATGAAGCATACAAACCCCCCCTTTTGTTGTAATTTTGCTGCTAGAGCTAGAAAGGAATATAAGATATTCTGGAATTTTTAAGTTGTCAGAAGTAAGACAGAGTGTTTTGTTAGGTGGTCCCCTACTTTTAAAGTCTTAACAAGGGTGAGTTTCCCTGTCCCTTGCCCTTTGTGTCTGGAGAGATTATGGTATTGTAGTGCAAAAAGGTTGGTGTTTCTTTTCATGTGTGGTTTTGACTTTTTTTTTTTTAACAGTTCTGTCAACAATAGCAATAAAGTAACTTTTCAGAAACAGAATTCAGTACAGAATACAGGCCCTCTATTAATCCATATTCTCAGGTCAGGTCTCCAGAGCTGCTGTTCTTTCCTTTAGTACCAAGCAACAAGCTCTTTGCGTTGATATTTGAGGGGTTTTACCGAGAAATATTTCCTAGGGAAGAAGTGCCTAAATGGGAGTTTGAGATCAGGCCTTAATTGTGGGAGGAAATGAATATACACAACTCTGTCCAACTTTTCTCCAGTCCTACTGCTTATACCTTGTGGGAACGGGATGTGAGCTTATATCTGTGATTGCCATTTATGTCATTATTTCTGACTGCAGCCTTGCTATGTAAGACAGACTTTTCTGTTCTGTTTTTCCATTTTTGAAGGAAGAAACTCCAGTTTTTAAAATCCAGAGGTGTGGTTTTGGTTATGCACCTCTAGGGCAGAAAATTTGGAAGGATACAATAAATAGTATCAGTATTTGCATTCAAGAGTCGAAACAGGGACCTAGTGTCAAGTTCAAATCTAACAAATTAGACTGTTGCTATCCCTGATTCTTGGTTGATGCCTGTTTAAGACAATAGGGCAAGTTGTACGATATTGAAGAATTAGGAATTAATTGTTCTTCCACTTCAGCAAAATCATAACTATATCTATAAAAGCTTTTACAAACTCCTTAAGCATGGTTTGGATTTAGACTACAAGTAGTCTTTAGGAAATGAGGAATTGTGTTTAAAAATGTTACAGTGTTTTTAAGTGAACTTATTTTCATGATCAACTTGTAAAAATGTACAGAACTCCTTTGTTAAAATCATGTGCCATGTGGGCTGCTAGATTTTTGTAAACAAATGCTAATAATCCTTCATGATACAGAACTTGAATTACTTTTCTTCAGTTCAGTGATGTATTACAGGCAAATGTAATCAGATGAAAACTAGAATATGATTCACAATCTGTTCCTTATGCTATTAACGTAAACAGTATCTATTTCAATCTTTAGGGTCTTTCCAGAAGATGACATGCTAAAGATAAAAGCAGTAAATCACATTCAGTCAACTTGACTTTTTAACTAACCCTGTCTTACAGTAAGCTGGTTTTCATGTCTAGCATGTGCTCATATATAATGCTTTCCTGATATCTTTGATGACATCCTTTTGTGCTTATACATCTGAAGAATACTAGGGGCTTGAAAGTGGGTGTCCAAAGTCTTTTAAGCCTATGATGTACAGAGTTGCTATTGGTATTTTTCAGAGTATGCTGAATTTCTACACTGCAAAGGGAAGAAATTTACTGATTTTGATGAAGTTCGTCAGGAAATTGAAGTAGAAACAGATAGAATAACAGGAATGAACAAAGGCATTTCTTCAATTCCTATTAATTTAAGAATATACTCTCCACATGGTAGGTAAAATCATTCTACTTTATATCTCTATTGCATAATGTATTTTCTAGCTCTATCTGTCTAGCCATTTCCTTTTGTATGTGTTGTCATTGCTCCATCAGAAGTCTTCTGGGATGAAAAACCTGCTGAGATTAAGTTGAACCAAAAGGGGACATATATCTGGAAGAATCCTCAGCTTCTCCTGTGTTATGAAACGGAGCTCTCCAGCTCTCTACGGTGGAGAGCTGTTGCCGCTAGAGCTGGGCAGAACATGCACTCTCTGCCACATTTAATATTCTCATGATTTAAAAATATTCTCACTGCATCAGAATGAAACCAATCTCTCCCCCAGTGCATATACCATTAGTTAGCAGCTTACTAGTAAAGAGAAATAATTGGAGATGGGAGACCTAGTGGCAAAACTTACTGTTGTCGCCCTCCAGATGGATTCCCTGATGAGTGATCTGGAAAGCCATTATGTCTCCTTGCCCTGTTGGATGTTTATTGTTCATTGTCACTAAAAATATGTTTAGACAATAATGGTGTTTGAAGCTGCTTTCTGTGGTAGATTGTAGACCCCCAGTATAGATCAAAGCTAGGTCTCTGGTTGCCATCTGCTCAATTTAATGAAGGCAATCTAGAGAAAATGTTTTGCATTGAGTCTGTCTTGGATACAGGAGGAAAATGGTTGAAGCACTTCATTTTTCTAGCCACCTCATCTGATGTCTTCATTGCGAATCAAAGGACAGAAAGATTAAAATAAGAGGAGAGGTAATTAAAGAGATACTGAACCTCTCTTTGATATACCATGAGTGGCCTCGGCTCTAAACATATGCCCACAAGCCCTTCTCTGCTCTACAGATGTGGCACGGCCAACTGGAGAGGAGCTGAACTAAATGCCCTGCCTCAAAGCTTGTTTTTTGAACATGCTGACTCTAGGAAAAAGCGAAAATTTCATACCTAATGCTCTTACTTTGTTTTATTAGGATCAGTCTTATAGTTCAGCAACTATTGTCTGTATTAGCCAGACCCCAGCTACACTTCGGGTGTTTTCCTAGAAAGGAATCACATTTTTCTCCATTACCCCAGTACTGGCTGAACAATCAAGGATGCTTGTAGCTGGCATTTTGGCTTGTACTGGGGAAATCATGCCAGAGCAAAACCGGTTTTCTTAGTGGATAAACTTGTTATTGTTTCTNAAAAAAACCTCAAAAGAACAACATACCCCAAAACCTTTAGCAAAAGTTCTGCTATATTTTAGGCTAGCTATTGATTTTTGGGAATTTATTAACTAGAGACACAGTTGAAACCATGATCAGAATGAGCTGTACTGAAATAAAAAAAAAAAAAGAAAAAAGCCTGTTTGGGGTTGATTTCAAAGATGCAATGGGAGCTGTCTGTTGTTGGTGGAAAAAGCTGAGAAAGCCATGTTCATTTGTCAAAGAACCTTCAAGGATTTTCAGTCTAAGTGTCATTCTCCTATACCACTTGTAATGTTTAAAATATTAAATAGTGCTAATAAATCCAGAGATTAAAGACCATCAGGGAAACAATTGTACTTTTCAGATTGTCAGGCATCTTGTTTGAAGCATTGGCAATATTTATATACCTATAAAGGTAATTACTTGGGGGTTTATGTGACTAAAATTTGTCTGCAGGCATAGATTTGTAGACCTCTTTAAATGTGTGGTGTGCTAACTAGTTTTATGGTCCTGCATTTTCCATATAGTATTAAGCCTGACTCTTATTGATTTGCCGGGAATCACTAAAGTGCCAGTAGGGGATCAGCCTCCAGATATTGAGCAACAGATCAGAGACATGATAATGCAGTTCATCTCTCGAGAAAATTGTCTGATCCTGGCTGTGACTCCAGCTAACACCGATCTGGCCAACTCAGATGCACTGAAGTTAGCTAAGGAAGTGGACCCTCAAGGTAAGCATGATTGAATGTAACCATATTTTGTTCTCAAGTGTGATTACAGAGTTGGAAGTAATGGACTAACTCTTGTGTGAAATATAGTTTACAATATATAATATAGATGTGTATATATACATTCTCATATAGGCTTCAGCATCACAATAACCATTTGTTAGCTCAGTATCATTCAGGTAATGATGCTGTAAATGTATTTTTTAAAATTTTGTCATTATCTCTTGTAAGCAAGTGGGGCAATGCCTATTTAGAAATTTTTGTAGTACCTAGCAAAACAGGCTGTGGTGCTGATGGGATTTCTGGATACTTGCATCATAAACTTCTTACAGTCATGTCACAGGAATGCTGAATCTTGCTAAAGAGATTTGAGGAGCACATTTCAGCACTGGCAGTGATGATGCCTTCTTTTCCAGACATACTATAACTTGCAGTTGTATCTGGTATTGTGTGATACAAGTTTTGAGAACATCACATATATCTTATTAGATAATTGTAAGATTTAATTGTTCTTCCCAAATATAAATGATTCTTCAGTATCTTTTTCCTCCTGCTTCCACCCCGCACCCCGGTAAGGCCTTAGGACCATTGGTGTGATCACAAAATTGGATCTGATGGATGAAGGAACAGATGCAAGAGAAATTCTAGAAAACAAACTACTCCCTCTTCGTAGAGGTGAGAATGTTCAATTGCCTATATTCTTTGCAGTCCAGGTGGTGGTTTGGATAAGGGTGGTACTTGGGAGTCCTGGAAGTGAATCAAAGGTTGTTCTGGACGTGACGAGTTCCTACCTTTTATTGTTATCTCTTCAGCAAAGATAAAAGGTAGCTGTGCTAAAAATATCCTGCAAGTGAAATACTTTTTTTTTTCTGTACCTGGAAAATAAACTGCGTATTCCAGAGGAAGCGGGGAAACATCAGCACAAATTGTTAGCCAATTTTCTCTTCTGTGCCAGGTTGCTGTGACTTAAAACAAATGAATCTTTTTTTCTTTGCATGACAGAAGCAAGCACCAGAGCTTTGGTAATCTCACTGTGAACCGGGTTTTGACCCCTTCCAGAAATTTTCTGCTGCAGTTGCTCGTGCTGTTAACAACATCAAGAATTTTGATTCTTGTTATAATTTATTGATTAGACCACCATCTCTTCCCATGGAGCATGTTGGTTGAGCAAAAGAGAAGAATTTTTTCCTGTGTTTTCCTGATATACAATTTATTTATGTAGACCTGGGTGTGTATTTTGATTTTGGTTCAGGTTTGTTTTTGGCTTTTTTTGCTATCTTTGACATGGTTTCTTTGGGGTACTCCAGAGTTTCAGATGTTATTATATTTGAATTGGTCATTTAAAAGGAAGTATGTATGTTATACATAAACAGGATGAACAATTTAGACACTGTTAAGGTCATTACAGTACTTGTAAACAGTATCTGAAGCGCCTGAATTGGAAAGTTTTATTTGAAGTGAGGCAGTCTACTTCTATTTGATAAGAGTTCAGTAGTTCAGGCAATAGCTGCACTGACATACCCATTGGTTGTTGTTTTAGGTTATATTGGTGTTGTAAACAGAAGCCAGAAAGACATTGATGGGAAGAAGGACATAAAGGCAGCTCTTCTAGCAGAAAGGAAATTCTTTCTTTCTCACCCAGCATACAGGCACATGGCAGATCGGATGGGAACACCATATCTCCAAAAAGTCCTAAACCAGGTAAAACTTGAAGCCTTTGTGGAGAAAGGCAGCTTTTATAATGATAGAACTGATACGAAATCTTTATTAAAATGAATGTTGTTCAGTGAACCTCAATTATTCTTTCCTGCTTTTAACCTTTTTAATTTTCACAATGTAATATACAAAGCTGTATATTACATGCAGCTCATGAAACCTTAATGTGAGATATAGTTTCTGACTTTTACTGTCAGTTCTGCGCTTCCTCTTTAGTACTGAACATGAACATAAAAAGATAAGATTTGTCCCCCTTCCTGGAAGTATACCATTCTATTCCTTAGTTATCACATTACTTCTAGTTTAACAGGATTTTTAGAATTCAAATTTAGAAGCTAGGGGAAACAAAAAAACCCATAACATTTTTAGAAATATGTCCCAATGTATTGTGTATGTCTGTGCTTTAACCTCAAAATTTACATGTTGTTATAGTTTTTAATAGAAATAGTATACTACTGTATACTAATGATATAAATGACAAATATAGTAGTCGTAATGCTTTGTTCACAGTGCCTTTATTTTTGACTAAACCTTTCTTTTATATGGATGAGTCCATGCTAAACCATGTCAGATCAGTTTCCTTCAGCAGGAAATAGTGGTCTATTTCCCAGTTACCTGGCGGAGAAACCCATAGTTTGCTGTCTGAATGGAGACACTGCCTACAGAAGACTTGGAGGAGTGTATCATTCTCTTCACCATTTTGTGTCTTTGGGGGTATTACTTTTTCCAAGCTTGAATAACACGTGACCATAATGATGGTGCATCTCAGCAAGTTTGAAGAGGATAAGATCAAGTCGTGCCTGCCTGTCTATAAAATTGCTGGTGATGCTATGATTTAATTTAAAAAAGCAAACAACCAAGCACCTTACTTTATCAGCTGACTAGTGTTCTTTGCATTCCTACAAGTCAAACCTGATAGCGTTTGTTCCAGTTCACTGTCAAAATGCAGTTTTTGGTCTGGAATAGACAAAGACTAGGTCAGCCTAGCCTTGTCCATTTCGGAACAGCAGCTGGAAAAGTTATTGATTAAGGTAGGAAACAAAGTGGCTGTCCTGCCTAGTTTCTTGCTACGGTGACTTTGTAGCTGTAACTTGACAGCCAGGTTATGGCATACTCTGGACTTGCTCAAAAAAATATTAATGCTGTTTATTTGTGCTTCAGAACCAAAGTCTTCAGTAGGATGCAAGAACTTGTTTGTATCCTGCAATTTTGGTTTTTTTTAGGATGTTTTGCCTCTTTTTGTATCTGGAAAGTTTAATCCACGTGTCTTAGTTTTGAGACTGAATCATGGGCTGTATACACCTTTGGACTGTCTTATCTGTCCTGACATGCATTACTTTATGTACTATTAACTTTTTTTGTCAACTGTTTTGTAAATTTACCTACTTCAAGATGAACCGTTGGTCTTCTGTTGCTATTACTGTGTGTAGAATATTATAGATGGGGAAGATCTATTTAAGTTTTATCCTTAAGATATTAGGGATGTATTGATGTTTGGGGTTTCAGGTAATACTTCAGTTTCTCTTCATCCACAAGGTGGTGCTCCAGGGAAACTGCAGCTTTTAATTTTGTGCCTCTCAGTGTGCTGAACAACTTTTATTTTGAGTTTACATATTTTGATATATGAAATTCTTAATGTATAGCATGTCTGATTGGGGTTGGGAAGAGGGTTTGCATTATAGTGCACTAAATCCACTTTGGCTTTAATCAAGGAACAGATACAATGCATGAGAAAATTATGGCACAATTAAGACATTGATAGTGCTGTCCAAACACATTGCAATATATATAGGCAAAAATGAGCAAGGTAAGTGAAACACAGATCTGGTGAGCCTTTTTATGCACTCCTTCAAATTGTTTTCCAATACTTTTAGTTATATTTTCAGCAATGAAAACGGAGAGTCTTGAGTGGTAGAAACTTCTTCAGACAAAATTCAAGTGTTAAAAAAAAGATAATGTTCTATAATTATTAATAAGAGGGTGAAATCTTTTCCCTTTCGTATACTTTGTACAAGGGAGCAGAAATCACATGGAGGTGATTTTTCTCAGTGGTGGGAGAATGCCGATTAGGTGCTCTGTCTACACTTCCCTCCATCTCTGTTCTCAATGGGCTCTGGATGCTCAGAACCTCTTCCTTGTCCCACGCTGCCTTGTGACTGTCAAGTAAATGAGTTGTCATGCTGAACAAGTATATAGGGAAAAACAAGTTGGAAAACCAGCAAAATGGCAGTGGTGGCGTCAGTGTCCAGTCATGAGAGGTCATTTCAAATTACATATGTAATGTGTATAACTTTTATGTGTGTCTAAACAAGTATGTAGCAACAGTGCTCAGTGAGTGAGAAGATGAAGGCATTTTTCAAGCTTACTTGTTATGTGTATGCAAAAGAGGTATTCTATTGTTCTTTAACAGAGTCCAGTGCTTCAAAGATCAAAAGGAACTATACTGGTGAACTAGCTAAATATAGCTAGTTTGCTAGGAACTATAGCTGGTAAACTACAGGTCGTGGCTGATATGCTTGGCAGTCAGAGGGAAATGCTTGTGCTCTTGCTTTTATCTTTGTTAACAGTATAAAAGAACTATTATTTATTTTTTAGCAACTTACCAATCACATTCGGGATACCCTGCCAGCCTTCAGGAGCAAACTCCAAGGCCAGCTGCTTTCTATAGAACATGAAGTAGAGGTATACAAAAACTTCAGACCAGAAGATCCAACCAGAAAAACGAAAGCCCTGTTGCAGTGAGTGTCTAGTCTTTTGTCTGCTTTTCTATTTTGTATAGATTTGTTTTGGTTTTTTCTTTTTTCCGTTCTAATAGGTTTTAAATTTAAGGATTAGGATGTGGTTAAGGATTCTGTATGCAAACTCCAAAGAATTCTGTGTTTGGTGTTCCAGAACGCTTTATTTATTCTACAATTTCAGGAGAATTTTCCCTAAATTAATTTTAGCAATCCTAGAAAAGAGAGAAAGCAAAACGGGAAAAGGAACTAAGATGGGCAACATAGATGATCAAAGGTAAGAGACTGCTTCTGGTAGTACAGACACAGTCTTCAGCCTGCCAAAAAGATGTCCTCAAGCAAGGGAAGGAGATTGTGTTAGAAGTCTGTAAGATGTGGAGTCTGAAAGGAGAATAGGAAATGGTTCTTTTTCCAATACAAAAAACTTGGCTATCCAAACGAACTTGAAGAAGGCAAGATCAAAATTAATCATAGATGGTAGTCCTTCATGTGACGTATATCTAAGCCACAGGGCTCTTTGCTGCAGGAGCAGATGCTAAAAATTTGTGTGCTTTCAGAAAGCAGCTAGGCAAATTCTTGGGATAGGGAAGACATTTAAAGTTAGTAAGTACAAGGACAAATTCCTGCTGTATGGAATCCACAAACAGCAATTGAGGCAAACAGAGTATTCTGGAGAAATATTACTTCGTGCTTGCTTGCTTCTCCTAGGTACTTATTGTTGGTGACTGTCATGATACAGCTTTTTTTCTGCTGTAGTGCAGCCATTGTTACATTCAAGAGACGGTGTATTGGAGTGGGTAAAAGCCTCTTTCTTGTGGTTTGCCTCTCTGAGCACACATCTTACAACTAGCAGCGAAATAGGTGATGTGATATGCCACCTTTGCTTCTGTTAAAACTGACCTGGCAGATGTTGACCATTTTGGGCTCAAGAAGTCATAGATTGAATACTGTTGTTGTTTGTTAGAGGAGTTGCAGCAATTTCTGGAGCTGCATTATTGTCGTACATTCTGAACTAGAAAACTTTAGCAGTGAAAAAAGTTGCTTTCCAGTTTGGGACTCATTCACAAAATAAGTCTATCTGATGTGACTTTGATAACACTTCTGTAAAATAATGGAACAGAGATGACTGTTCATCTGATTTAGAATCAAGTGGAAGTGGAGTCAGAGCCCTTTATTTATTGTGATTTTAGCACTAAGGAAAAAGGGCAATGCTGAAATTTCAGATTGAAGCCCAGTTAGCACCTGCTGCTTTGCTTCATGCAGCTTTCTCACTTCATCTCTTTCCACAGATTCTTGATACTCAGTATTGTATATGTTTTTACCTAGAAGGTCTGCCATTTTCTCTCTCTCTCTTTTTTATTTTTTTTTTTAAACTGTAGTCTTCTGCAGCCACTTCTATGTTCACATATGATAAAAAATTACTTCTTAGAAGAGAAATAATCTAAAAGAAGAAAAACAGAGGTGTAAAATGTACCTAGCTCTTCTCTCTTATATGACTGTGTCATACTCCTCCCGTGACTGATTTCAAAGGTTTTCAGCCTTCTCAGTTCTCTGGGATAGATCGTAATAGCACTGGATTGTGAAAATGCATAAGTTTTGGGCAGGATTCATTCTCTAATAAGAAGTCTGGAAAGGCTGAACTAGAAAGGCTTTCTTGAGCCAGCTGAAGACTCTGATTTACTCCTTGTTTTTGTAACAACTGTGTCCAAAAGATTTGCCTGTCCCTCATGACTTGACTTAGATGTTTTGGTTGCAAAAACAGAGCTGTTGTTTTGGTTGCAAAAACATTTGACTCTTCCATGATACAGGTACAACACAGGTGTTTGTTTTTTTCACTCTGTATATTTGGTGACTTAACTGCTAGAAACACATATATGAAGCGGTGTGAATTGTTAGGTGTTGCTGGAATCTCATGCTCTACCATTGAACCATGTTCTAAAGCAAAAAATTGAATTCCATTTCAGCCTAAGTCATCCTACTTGATACTTCTCTACGAAGTTTTTTCCAGTTCCTTCATTATAAGTAGGAGAGGTTAATTTCTCAGTAAAAATTCTCATCACTTTCCTTGTTTCTTTTAAGGTGTGCAAAGTAACATAACTAAAACCCTTTCCTCTGAACAAGTTCCATAATGCATGTAAGAAAAAACCCAGCATCTGCCTCACCTCACTCCATAAGATGATCTTAAGTTCCTGCAATCCTCTTCAAAAATTGAGTCTGGGGCCCTAGACTTAAACTCTTTCTAGAATTCTATTAACCTGGCCATATCAGTATCTGAGGTTTATGTACAGTTGATATGCAGTGTTATTTTTTGGCAGGTTACAGAGTTCCCTTCTCTGGAAATCTTCAAGACCTGCCTGGATGCTCTAGACAATCCTGCTTTGTCAGGGGAGTTGGACTAGATGATCTCTAGAGGTTCCTTCAACTCTGACAATTCCATGATTCTGTGATCTGCCATTTCTAATTTTATGACCAAATGCCTGTACTTAAACAAATTTTAAAAAAGGAGCTATCCATGAATCTTTCACAGCTGGAGAAATTCTCATGTGTCCTTCCAAATGCTCCTGCTGCAGAAGTCTAAGTACAACCATATAAGCTGGAGCTTGTGATGTTGACAGCTACCACATTGACGTGTTAGTACTGGTTTTTGGCCTACCTTTATGGCATGGGAAAGTAAGTTCCTTAGCAATCTATTCCAAATTTTCCAGCATTGGATCAGCTTAGTGGCTTGATTCACACCACGCTATTGGACTGTATCTTTTTTGAAAGAGAAAAATCAAAGGGTCATTGTGGAGAAGTAAACTCTCTGCATATGGTACCTTTTGCCATATGGTTGGAGATTTTTACTTATGGTGGTCTGCCCCATTGAGCTCTGTGATTTTGCAGCAGCATCTAAATATGGATATGCTTTTCTATTCAAATACTGTAAGTATTATAATTTAAATGTCAGGACTTCTATTTGCTTATCCTACTAAAAAGACTGCTATCACTTTTTCTTCTGCTAAAAAAAGCTCAGTCAAAATCTAAAAATTTATGTAATAAATAATGGTAGCACGTACAATTTTGTGATCATTGATAAAACATGAGTGAAGCCTGGTACACTGCTGTAGTTGTAGCTGACTTTAATAAACAGTATTTTTTTTTCTTAAATACAAAAACTTGTAAGACTAAGTAATATAATAAGCTATGTCCTGCAAGCAAGGAGGAGTGTAGCAGTGTGTGTGTGTAGGTATGGATTTTATGGATTGGAAGCTTGGCTGAATTAATTGTTGTTAGACTTTTGTCAATTCCTAAACATGTTTTAATAGGCACCAGTAGCTACAAAGTACTGAAGTAAGAGTTGATATGCTTAAATGGTTGTGTTTGTCTTTTTGTCTTTTTTTTTCCTCTCCCACTTTTGAAATTCAGGATGGTACAACAGTTTTCAGTGGACTTTGAAAAAAGAATTGAAGGATCGGGAGATCAGGTTGATACACTAGAACTTTCAGGAGGTGCCAAAATCAATCGTATTTTCCACGAACGTTTTCCTTTTGAACTAGTGAAGGTATTTATCCGTCTTGCTGGTGTGCTTTGTGTTTCATCTATGTATTCTTATGTTCAAACTTACAGTAGTAAAGCCAAGTTAAGATCTAATGGGAAGAAAATGCTCTTAACTGTGGTAGAAATTACATTAAGTTATAATGGAGACATTTGGCTTTATTTCTGGTTTTGGGTCCTGAGACATGCTAAGAATTCTGAAATATTTGAGTTAGAATATAATTATAGTTCCAGTTCTTACTATTTTCCATGCTTTTTATTGTTTTATCACAAGTGGTATCTTCCTTCTGGTTAGATGGCATAGGCAAATGACTGCTGTTGGTAAATTTAAGTTGTGTTCAAGTACTTAGTACATACTAAAATTAGAGTTATGGAAAATAGACATTTTCTGTGTTTTCTACTTCCTGTACGCAAAGTATTAAACAAAAACCACCTTTCAGTCCTACGCCTTCACAGTGGGAGGTGGAGCAGGAGCAAATTTGGTATTTTGACATAACATTTCTCCTCTTGATACATCTTTTCTTGCTTACTCATCCTTTGGGTAACAGAATAAACAGAAGTCCAATGGGGTGTGAAGTAACAAAACCTAGTTTCCCATGGATTTGTGTTACATATTCTTTGGTTTTTACTTTCACTGCAGTGACTTCAGCTTCCCCACACCATGAACTCTACTGTATCTCTAGTCCCCATTCTTTAATGCTTTTCCTAAGCTTCCTTTCCACCTGTTTTACGTTCAACTGCCTTGATGTTCACTAACTTTCAGTTGGGTAAGAACCAGACAGGGTTGTGGCTGGTTCCAAGATTTAAATGGCAGTCCAACAGAACAGGTGACAGTTGGGCTTAGGTAATGACTGTTTCGTTTGTGATACCACTGACTTTCCTCCAGCTAGTTGGCTTTCAAGAAACCTGAATAAAAGCTTTATAACTTCATAACCGAGATTGCTCCTCTCTTAAATTTGATTGACAAACGATAGAATGGGAAGGGGAGCGTAAACAGACCATAATCACAGAAGTTGCACTGTTTAGGAAACCAGGCTTAAAAAGTTAATGTTACATCTTCCAAATCCTGTTTCTGGTTTGCTGTGTCAACTCCACAAAGTTATTTCAGCTGTTGAGATATCTGGAATGGAAGGGTGCAGGATTTCTCAAAAATCCTTTCTGCTGCTTGGAGTGTTAGTGTTGAAATGTTTTAAAATACTTATTCTTTGTTTAACATAATTAGAAATCAATATCTTGCTAGTTGAACATGCCCATCTTCCAGTTATATTGGGAGACGTAATATTTTCTGTTTTATTAAGAACTTTTCCTAATATGTTCTCATATGCTCTTGTTCCTCTAGATGGAATTCAATGAGAAGGAACTGAGGAGAGAAATAAGTTATGCTATCAAGAACATACATGGTATCAGGCAAGTGCTCCCGTTTTTTCAAGCCCAGCCACAATACAGAGGCTGTGGTCTTTTTAACCTGTGCACGCACTGCCTGTCGGCTGCTAGACTATGTTACTAACACACTGCTCCCAGAAGCTGATTTTTTTCTTCCATTCCTTTATACTTCTAATTTTCAGGTAGTTATTTTGGGCCAAACAGTTGGCTTGCCCCAGGAAGTTTAATTTCCCTGGAAATGATGGAGAAATTATTTTACAGAGAAAATCAATGACTTATCTGGTAGTGTCTGCAGTTCTGTTAAGCCTGTATTCCTGAAAGGTTGTAAGTTTTAGAGGGAAAATACATTTCTTGATATGGAAAATACCTTTCAGCTTGTCTTGTGGCAGACTCCTTGCACTATCTTACTATTCTTTATTCTCAAATGTCTCTTGAAATGACCAATGTAGAAGTGAGTTGGCTGCGGTTTCAATTTGTGGATATATGCAGTATATTACTAGGTTTGGGAAGAGGAGGTATGTGGTTTTTTTGCTTTGGAATGAACTAATTATCTCCCTTTGGAGTGATCACTGTATTCTGGAGGGGCGCTTTATCAGATGAATACTCATTTCTTGTTCTTTTGACAACAGAAAAGCTTGGATTCTTTTGGTGGCATTTTCTCATTTTTGTTTTGTT
>VXBJ01004422.1:226805-250519 GCA_013400055.1 Nycticryphes semicollaris | reverse complement strand
ATAGTCAAGCTGAAAGGACCTTGTTTAAAAAGTGTGGATCTGGTGATGCAAGAGTTAATCAACACTGTCAAGAAGTGCACTAAAAAGGTAACTTGCAAATAGGTGTGGTGAAGTAAAATGTAATGGTATAGTAGATAATATAAAGCCTGTCTTGCATTTTACAGTATTATAAGAGATTTCAGATATAGTCACTTGATGCGCAGTTTTAACTACAACTTCTGCATAACTCTTAAAACAATGTAGTGCTGGAAATACTAATTTTTTTATTCCTGTGTTTTAAATATATATATATATATATATATATACATGCACCCCCCATGATTTGGGTTTTGTTGAGTCAAGAGTTGACCCCAGTTTACTCTTTAAAACCATGTTTACATTGGTATTGAAAACGGAATATAGGCAGCAATTCCACGGATGTGTAAATAAAAAAATTGTACTTGAAAGTTTTATTTTCCAGTGCTAATAAGAGGAAGAAGCAGTGAAGCTTTTCTAAAGAAAAGGATTCAGATGTGTTCAGACATCTACTAANTGGAATATCATGTCCAGTTCTGGGCCCCTCAGTTCAAGAAGGACAGGGCTTGAGAGAGTCCAGGGCAGGGCTACAAAGATAATGAAGGGAGTGGAGCATCTCCCATATGAGGAAAGGCTGAGGGAGCTGGTTCTCTTCAGCTTGGAGAAGAGGAGACTGAGGGGTAACATCATTAATGCTTATAAATATGTAAAGGTGAGTGTCAGGAGGATGGAGCCAGGCTTTTCTCAGTGACAGGCAATAATAGGACAAGGGGCAATGGGTGCAAGCTGGAACATAGGAGGTTCCACTTAAATATGAGGAAAAACCTCTTCACGTTGATGGTGACAGAGCCCAGAGAGGTTGTGGAGTCTCTTTCTCTGGAGATATTAAAAACGCCTGGACGCGTTCCTGTGTGTTCCTGCTCTGGCAGGGATATTGGACTAGATGATTTTTCAAGGTCCCTTCCAATCCCTGATATTTTGTGATTCTGTGAAGGAGAGAAAAACTCTCTTTCAGTATTTAAACTTTACTGAATATCACTACAGTTCTTTGTGATATAGTAAGTCCGCAACTTCTCCTGTGCTTTTTTCATGCACAACCCCAATACCTCTGATCTCCAGCTATCAAGAAGTTACTGGAAAGCTAGGAAGACTTTCATCTCCCTTGTATTTGTACAATCGCTTCCGTCCCTCTGTCTTACCTACTGTCCCAGAGTTCAGGGTACGCTAATAGTAGCAAGTACAGGAGTGGTTCTGGGATGTGAGCACAGGTCTGCTGAAGTTGCTGAGAAATATCCTGTCACATTCTTTTGCATTTCTCTGAATGATGTGGGTTTTTTACCAATGAGTAGGTAGATGAGCTCATTCTTAAAATAGGAAAGGTGACAATCTTTTTGATAATTCACTGCAGTATTTTGAATGGAGTTTCCAGGTTTTTTTCACTTTTATCAAAGCTTGGAAGATACGTCACTTCAGTTAATTGTGCAGATTTTTTCCCCAGTGCTATTGGCCAAATTTCCGGTTGTGTTTTGCTGTTTAAGTTTTTAAGTATAGTTAATGAGATGTAAAGAAGTTGCCACAAGGTGGAGCCTTCAAGGAACAAGAAACTTGGCAATTATGTAAAGTGCTGCTCCAGAATTAGGCATAGCAGAAGACAGAGGCATGAAGAAACCTCATCCCAAGGCCATTAAACTGTGGTTCACATGTCCAAAGTGTCTTTCCCTCAGTGTTCCATGGAGCAAAAGTACAGGAACAATCTAAGGTTTGGGTCTCTCCAGTTTCTCTGGAAAATGGCCATTGATAGCAAGTAAAGCTTGCTTTGTAGTATAGTTAACTTTTAGCACAAATATTTATAATTGCCTTATTCCAAAGAGGGGCGCTGGAGGCTCCCCTGTATGTATTCTACTGAAGCCAACCTGCAGGTGTAAATCTCTATTAATTTTGCTTTTCAGTTGGCAACATATCCAAGATTGTGTGAGGAAACAGAAAGAATTGTTGCTGGCTATATTCGTGAAAGAGAAGAGAAGACCAAGGATCAGGTGAGAATAAATAGGAGACCTAACAATTTGTGGAAGTGTGTGGAGGAGGAAAGTTCATATGTACGAATTACAGCAAGACAATGAAAGATTTTTTTTGTTGCTCCTTCCCTCCTCCCCCTGCCCTTCCAGCAGACTTCACGTTTTAGAGGGGGAGAGAATTTGCTACTCTGTCACTTGAGTTTTGACAGAGGAGACTAGAATTATTAGAGAAAATTCTGATCTGATCTTTCAAGATTCGGACTGGTGCCTTAAAGTAGCATTTTCTTGTTCCTGTGCCACAGTGTGCCAACTTTTTAGCTGTGCTACAACAGCTGCTTGTAGGAAATCCATTATCGATTAAATAAATGCACACAGAAATACCCGACCTTTTTTCTACTTTGTTTCTAGTCTTTTTTAACATACCAATCCCATGTTCTAATTACAGTGAGGCCCACAAGCAATTGTACTGGGACATTTGTGCTAGTGACAAGCCACGCAGTGGATATGTGAACTCTGGCAAACATTGCTGCTGAAGTTCTCAGTGTTACTCAATAATAGCATCAGCATGCAGGCTGAGATGAGCAACTTGGCTGCATCTGTCTCTGGCCATGTTGAGAAGCTCGCTGAAGCGCATAGTGTTGAACCACTGGAACTGACCCTTGAGGGCTGTTGTGTGCTTTGAAAGGCAGTGACTCAAATCTGAAAATCAATGAAGTAATTTATCGTTTGTATTCTAAAATCAGCAAGAAATGGATTCCTCCTATGGCTGTTCTGAAAGACGGGGACTGCTATCAGGTTGATAAATTTAGGTTATGTTTATTTTAAATTCAGAATTTCAAGTATTTGTTAAACTGGCACCATTTCAGGTTTGTGGATATATGGCTTTTCTGACCATTGCTTTCCTTGAAGTTAAAAAATTAAAAAAATAAATCAGAGAAACATTCATTACCCAGCCAAGCACTCCAAATCCAGGAAACTTCAAAGCTAAGATTACATGTGAGAAAATCCACTGGATGTGGAAACAGGAATTATTGTCTGGAGAGTGCAGAGTCTTACAACAGAAATATTTGGGGAGGAGGGGCTAGGCAGAGCTTCTAAATTGTTCTGGACTCCTGGCTCTCTAGTTCTGTCCCTGTGATAGCTAGGGAGCTGTGCAGCATATCCTTCTTATTTTCCTTTAGTCTGTGCTGTGAATGGAGTCTTAAAAATAATTTTTAAAAATCTGTATTTACTGGGCTTGTACTTGCAGGGAGCTGTAGTTAGCACACCTGGTTATTTCAAAATTTGGAAGAAAATACAAGTTACTTAGAATAATTGAGTCTTTTTTTTCTTATTATTCCATTCTTCATTGTGTGCACACACCTGGCAAGTTCCCAGGACAGAATACAAAATAGGAACTTGCTGTAAATGCCAAGAATTGGTCAAATAGGTTATTGTCACACATTCATGTCATTATTTATGCTGTGAGCAGTTATCGTTAATAAATCAAAACATTAGGGAGGATATTTTCAGAGATAAGAGCCAGACCTAAAGCCCCACTACCTTTTTGCTCTGAGTAAGACACTTAAAGTCTTCTGGAAATTGTGAAGAATTTGGAAGTGATGCTGTGTTTGAGGAGATGTACAGAAATAACTGTACACTTTGAGGAGATTAAGTGCTGCCATTTGGTAGCAATAGGTTTCTTCCTTGCTCCCTGCTGATAAATGGAAGTCTGAAAAGACCAGGGGAAAGTGCAGTCTCATGCATGTTCAAGAACCTGTTCCAGGGTAGGAGTGAGCTCTCTAACACTTTAGCAAGTTCTTTGCCAAGTTAGATTATCAAGTTTGAATCAAATTCTGTCTCAGGGCTATTGAAGGCCTGGCAAGTGATAAGTGCAGAAACCATTAATTCTATTATGTCATTGACTAATTTATCTCTCAAACTAGATGTGTGCACCAGAATGGTTGTCTAGTATGTGGACTGTACATGTGCTGGAACAGGGTTAGCTAACTTATCACTTCTTTGTGTAGTACCTAAAGAAAATTGAGGTACCCTGATTTTAGGTTAAGGTTTGGGTTCCTTGCTGGCTTGGCTGGAATGCTTTGCTTAACTTGCGAAATATGAAGCTAGAATCTGTTTTTCATTTTATTAAGTGCTCTCTGGCTGTATATGATTGATTTATTATTTTTTTAAGTGAAGAAGGGCCAAGATAGTAAAAAAATGATGTCAGGAAAAAAAGATAGGAAGAGGGAAGAGCTCTTCTGTAGTCTAGCTTGTTAAACAAGCACACAAACAGAAGTGGTGGGATTTGGAAAATATTGTTGCCTTTGGATTGAACGATTATGAAAGGAATATTAAATAATGCAGAAAACTCAAGTTTTGTTCTTTTCCCCCATCCTTTTCCTCCATCACTCTCCTCTACCTTACCCTGCTCTCCTGTCTCTCCCAATAGGTGCTCCTGCTGATTGATATCCAGGTTTCTTACATCAACACCAACCATGAAGACTTCATTGGCTTTGCAAAGTAGGTATATAGAGAATTTGTTATAAGACATTGTCAGTTTTTTTCAAACTAAGTTCAAAACACAAGTCACGAAGCGTGACAGTGAAGCTGCAAAGTCCCAAACATGCAGGAGCATGCTCTTCTTCAATATACATGATACTGAACTCTCTCCCACTTGTGGGGGATGCTTCACCCCAGTTCACAAGCCTGATTTTATTGAAGCTGAAGCTTATGTCTTGGTCTGGAATTATGCCTCCCAGGAAGCAGCTTTGGCAAGCTGATGTCCTTACTGTATCCATTTTAGGACCACAGAAATGTATAACAGTGGTGGTCTTTCCACATTGTTGCAAATGCATATTTTGGGAGCTGTGATCTAGTGTGAAAGAGTTTTGCTCAGAGTAGTGGATGTCACTGAATTTTAACTGTGCCTGCTGTTTGGCTGTAGAGAATAATAGTAGCAGAATGCCCTGCAGGGGCTGGTTTGACGTTCTCCTCACTTAATTGAAAAGGCTGCGAGAATATTCTCCAGAATGTTCTCCCTTGGCTTCCAGCAATTTGTGTCTCAGTGACTTCATACCAACATTTTGACACTGGTAAAAACACTAAAGAAGTCTTCATTCTTTGAAGAATAAATGTTCCTGTCAGTCATATTCCTGCCATATTTACCATAACTGTTTGGAATCACAACAGGTTTCACCCATGTGGGATGCTGGCAACAAAGTTCAGCACCACAGCATGTATTATACGATGGCCTATTCTAGTTAGCGCTGTGAAGGGAGGTCTACGTCTTTGGCAGTATGCCTTGAAGTTTTAAAACGTGGAGTTCAGTAAACTGAGAGAGGAGAAGGCAAAGCCAGGCACTGTTTATGTATTTGGTGCGAACAACTTTCTCTAGAATTGTTTGCAGGTCCCAGATATCTTTATCAGTTCTCATGACAAATGACAGGATGTTGTAGGAATGGTAGCTGGCCTTCTAGAGGTCAAGATAACAACCTGCCTGCTATTTACTCCTCTTCATCCTTTTCTGACAGGAAAAAGCCTGCTAAAAACACTCCATAGATATTCATGGTATGTGTTGTGACCTTGGGAAGTCACAAACTCCTGTTCTGGGGAGGGTTAATACTGAGTTCAGACCAGGTTATTCAGGGCTTTATCCAATCAGATCTGGAAAACTTCTAAACCTGGAGATTCTCCAGCCTCTCTAAGCAGTCTGTTCCAATGCTAGCCTCGCCTCCTGTGAAAAGACTTTTCCTTGTGTCAAGATGGAACCTTTTATGTTTTATAGACTTGGATTCTGTAGTGCCAGGTGTGTCTGGAGATATTTTGTTATGTCTCTGCCCTGAAAAAATCCCCCTCATGGATGCTGCTGCTGGGGCCTGTAGTTCAGTCCATGGTCCTCGTTGCTGTGTCTTTTCCAAGGAGTTGCTGCGCCTGAATTCGATTTCTTGGGAAAGCTGCTTCCTCTTTTTTTCCAGTTGAGATCCAGAAGCCCTCAGCTGCTGTGCACAGGGTATAAGCAGATAACAAATGGCTTTTTGCTTAAGTTCACTGATAAATTTAAGCAAGCATTTCTATAGGTTGAAACTGATGGGAAGGGGAGTATCTTTGTTGATATGTGCTCAATTGAAAGAGAAAATCTGGGTAACTAAGAACAATTTAAAATGTAAATTATATTAATTTATGAGGTAAACAGTAGAAAATACACACTTTAAACTATAATCATATTGTCATTAATAAAATTATATTTGAATTTGAAAATAAAGTGATTTTTGGAAGCATGTGAGCTTCTGCAGTATCTAAACACTGTGGGCTACAGATTGCCCAGATTCCCTAGGGTTTCCTTTCTTTTGCCTCTAGCCAATTCTCTCATGTGACTCTAGTGTTTTATAAGTGTAAATCATGCTCATAAGAATGAGGGCACAAGACATTTCAAACTACCTTGCAGCATTGCAGGGCCTAAGGCAGGTACAGTGCTATGTGAATTGACTTGAGAAGGAATTAAGAATACCAACTTTTAGAACAACTTAGCATAGTTACGAAATTGTGAAATCTTAGAATATTAATGTTTGTCTCATTTAGCAGAATGAGTGATAAAATGCTGGGATTGGGTTTGTTTCCAGTTGATGTAACTCAGACATAGCTACATGCTTCAATCTACATAAAGAGTAATTTGTATTTAGAATAGTAAATAGAGGACCAGTTGCTGGGCTGTTTCTAAAAGGCTTGGTTTTCTTAGTATGATGATAGTGGTCTAGCTTTCTTAAGGTGAGAAGATAAAATAGTAATAATAAATAAACAAAACCCCAAACCAAACAAATGGCAGTTAGGTTTCCTAAAGCCGTCTCGTGTATTTCTCAAACAACAGATGAAAATTGATGAGGCATTAGTGCTGTGTTTTGTTTTCTGTGTGTGTGTTATTTAATCATAATTTATGCACCAAAGCTCATGCAACTCAGATGATACACCAGAGACATGCAATGTTATTTGATCAAAAGGATCTGGATGACTGAGAACTAAGCCTAGTGAACAGACACATGGAATAAACATCCTCTTGGATCTTCTCATGTACAGCATGTGGACTGCTTTTTTGATAGAGTGTGATCTGACAGGCAGGATCAGAATTGGGACAGGGCTGAGTTTGGTGCTTCAGCAATTCTTTAGAACAGCAGCTGTGCACAAAACAGTTGCAGAATTGGCCTGTAGGCTGTGATCCAAGCACATCTTTCTTACTCGTTCAGAGCAGTGTTTGTAGCTGATCAAATATGTACGCTTCATTCTTCAGTTCATCAATGCCTGCTGAAATGGTATAATCTAATCCAAACAAAACTTCCTGTCACCAATGGCTGCTCTCATGGTCAAGTAGCCAAAGCCTGCTGGTTGAACACTTTTTTCCTCTTTCCAGCAATATTTTAATTTTGTTGCCTAACACTGAGAAACCACCACATAATGCAAAATGCTTTTAGAATGAATGGCAACTTTCATGTTTGTGAGACAAGAGTGTGTTTTGTTTCAGGAACTGGGATTACCAGAGTTCAGAAATTGAGCAAAATATTTAAAATATGTTTTCAAATATGCTCTGTTCTTCTAAGGTTCCAGCTTTGTGACAGGCTCATCCATTGGTTATATTTACATCCACAAAGTGCATATAAATATTAGAATAATATCCAAAACAAACTGTCAGGACAAAGCTATTAAGGAGCTTCCAGCAGGGGAGGATTTTGTTGTATTGCACTAAATAACTGAAATGGTTTGCTTTTTGTCTCCTTTGAATATTTATAGAGGCTAATGTTTCCAAAGTGACCCACATGAGCCATAATTTCTCTGTGCTTTTAGTAACCTTTACCAATCCAAGTAGGATGTTGTTACAAAGGAGATGGTTAGTAGGAACTGTCTGCTGCTCATGTCCTTTCTGGCCTAAGCAGGCAAATATAAGCAGGCATTCCTATGCTGTAAGAAAAAGTGATTGAAATATGCACATATATGCAATGATTCTGCTGTGTTTCTTTGTTACTTTAGATTTCTGTGCTGGAGTCAGAAGTAACTATTACTGCTAAAATCTATCCCTCAGGAACTGGCTTAGCTTGAGTTTCTTCAGTATAACTCTTCTCCTCTGCTTTCCTTAGTGCCCAACAAAGAAGCAGTCAGGTTAACAAAAGTGCAGTGGGAAATCAGGTAGGCACCTAACAGAGAATGGATAATGGCATGTGCAAGTTAATCCAAGCTGTCTGGTTTTCTTGGCTGTGTTTAATTGTTGTAAGTGTATCATTTACCTTTTCTGCTTCAAACACATATAAAATGCATCATCATTGCCTTGTTTCATTGAATTTTTTTTTAAAGTCACCTGACTTTCACTGTTATCATTTGATACCCCTGTATTGCTTGCAGTGCTGGTTAGTATTTTCCCTCCCATGCCATTTAGTGCATTGAATCTTTCATGTTACACATCAATGGTTTTTTTTCATTAACTGTAAACTTGTGAATTTCAGAATCCAAAATGCCGGTGAGTACTTGCTTATGTGTGCTTTTGCCATAGTAGTTTTACTAGTTCTTACATATTCACAGCTTAATAGCAGCGAAGGGGCAATTCAGCAAGGAAAAGCAGATTTGCCTTTGCCTCTTCTGAAGACTTTCAGTTGAATGCATAAAGATGTTGACTGTGTACCATAGTCCCCTCTCAAAGTAAACAAAGAATAACTGGTTGGTGGTCTCAGATTAATTAGCATTTTCACTGAGATTCATTAATGAAATTACTTGTCTGTTTCTTTTATCACATAAGAATATGGGATTGATTCTGCAAGATGCTAAGTGTTCCTGAGCTTTGCTTCATTCTTTGCTTTTGTGTGGGCCATGGGGGCTCAGTACTTCACAGGATCAGTCCTGTTTTATATATGAGATGAAAATAAGGGAAATGCCACAATTTTGAGGGTTTCTGCTCACTTTGAGGGTTTGCAAAGTCTTAAACAGAAATAAAACGTTATGGAATTGGTATATACTTTAAAAGGATATAAAATTCTAGTAAAAATGGCAATGAAACTTTGTATAAATAATAATGCAAATTCAATGTCTTCCTGAGGTTTTCATGTGAAATTTGGTCAAACAGTGCTCAGGAATGAAATGTCAAGGTTTTCACCTGTGAGAACTGACTTTAAATCCCTCAGATGATAAACCTGAGACTTCAGAAAGTCGTCTATTCTGCTGTTGTAGATGAGAGTTCTCTCTTTTTTGTAAACTTAGTCATTGTCTTGGGGACAAAAATCCAACCTTTTCCTCCCACCAAGAAATTGGTAGTTATTTTTGACGTGTTAGTTAAAATAATGCCTTAACTTCTTGGATGAGATGGTCCTCTAGAGCCTGACATTCATGAGTGGCGGTTTGGACTGAAATGAAAAAAGCTGAAAGATCTAAATACTGAAATGATTTCAAAGACTAGTCTCTCTTTTCTGAGGAGAGGTTACCTAGCTGTGCTGGAACATATGTCAAAGACAATAACCATCATCACTTTGGAGTGTTCCATAAAAGGAAAAACAAACAATTATCTGACTCTTCAAAAAGACACAAATAACATGAATGATTTTTTTAATTAAGTGCATGTTCTCTCTCTAGTGAAGTGGAAAAAAAGCTTAGCATTTCAAATTAAATGTTAAAGCTAGATTACATTTGGTATAAAGGACTTTGCTGAACCTTTTATTTTAAATACAATAAGCAGATATTTGTAAGTTAATTGCTTGGAGTTGAAAGGAATGAGAAAATGTTTCTGAAATAAAACTTCATTTTTGCAATTTGCTATTTCAGGGAACCAATCTACCGCCTTCAAGGCAAATTGTACGAGCTAAGTTCTGTAAGCTTTATTGTTGCTTTTCCATTTAGCTTCTCAGAGGGCAAAGTTTGTCTCTAACTCATTGGTTCGTTGAATACTTGCTACTAAACTACTTAATGTTAAACTGTCTTGGCTGTAACATTTCCTCAACAGAGTATTGCAGTCATCACTTAACTGCTACTAACCTGCTGTTATAAGTATGAACTGGTAAACTTAATGTTATAGAAAACTTTTATATAAAATGAATATTTTATAATTTACCGTGTTTCTCAAACTAAAATGACTAATTATTGTTTATTTTATTATATAACTGGAAAGCAGTATTTATCTTTTGTAAGTGCCTGTATTTATAAAAACCAATTTTTGCTAGGTGGGCAAATAAGTTTCTGTTAACCAAAAGGAAACATTATTTATTGCTTAAATGAACATGCTGTTTATGGGTACAGGTACTATTGCTGGTATTTTGTTTATATAAAGGAATTACTTCTGATAGAAAAAGTGAGTTTTATTAATAGACTTAGAAATATTTAAAGCCTTTTTAGCATTCTTTTTCTAGCACCAGGAGGACCAATGCATCATGGACAGACTCCTTTCTAACCCTTCCACCTCATGAGTAAATAAATATGGAATGCCTTTAATATTACTAATTAGAATTAATTGTCTAAACAGCAGTTAATATAACAAGTTACTCCTGGTTCAGTGATGGTTAGGCATAAGAGTGAATATTTGTATCATGTGCATTCTTTGGTAATATCTATTGTGAAATCCCATTTTTCCAGTTTGCCATACCACCAAATTATATTCATTACCTTTTCAAATAAACTAATGCTCAATAAAGGAAAAAGGACTAGGCAGCACTGATTCTAAGAGCAGTTGAATTGAATCTCTTGGGAGATCAAGATCAGTAAGTTTTCCCAAACTAGTGGGTTTGCAATCCACTGCTTTTCTTTTTTGTAGTTTTCTTTGAACTGGAATGATGCAGATCACTATTAACCATTTCTGTGTATCTCAGAAATATGATGAGCACAGCAATATTGCATTTTTGGAAGAAGTGTAATGCCAATTCCTCTTAACATGTTTTTGCTCCTTTTTCCTCTGCTACTAATTTGTATTCTCACGCTTAATCTTTGGCCTTTTTTTGTTTGTCTTTTCTTTGCTACCGCCTGAGGTTTTGACCTGACTCCACAAAGTTTCTTTTTAAGCCACAGGTTAGTCTGTCTTCTAATTTGCTTGAAATAATCAGTGTAATGCTTGGTTTTACACAGCACACTAGCAAGGTCTGGTTCCTGAAAGCTGACCCACTCTTAACTGTGTATTTTGTGTGTTGAGATTTGTTTTGGTGACTAAAATTATTTTAAAGCTTTTTTTTTTTTTTTAAGCAAGTGGAAGTGCAAACTTATGCCTTGGGCAGTGAGGTGGTCATGAAAAATAAAGACAAGAGGACCAGGCTGTTTTGTTAAGAAATGCCAGTATTTCTGTGAAAGAAGAGGTGCCCATGGACAATCACATGATGCTTAATTTTGAAATATCCTTGAATACGACATGCTGCTGTTGAATTTTTACCTTATCAAGACTAGAGAAGTATTGGTGTTCTAAATTGCTGTTTAACTATACTTATTGTTTAGGTTAAGATTCCTTTATGATTGACTTAATCACATCAATCTTTCTTTAACCACATTTGGATTCATCTTTCAGTTTTTCACTACTGAGTGCTGTGCTTCAGTAAAGACTAGATTTTCCTTTCAAGTAGACACGCTTAGAACTGTCATTATTTTAAAGTTAGGTGATACATTGCGTAGTGATTTTGGCAGAAGCAGTGTCGCAAGATCTCATCTGCATTCAGTATCTGAACAGATCTGAGCAATTTATGCCCTGACATTTGGCAAATTACAGGTTTTCTCTGTAACCTGTTGTTCCTTTTTAGCCTGTGTAGTGTGAGAATCATCCTAATTGAACCTCAAGAACCAAGGGTGCCTCACAGAGTAGATTTTGCAATTTTTATTCTCTGTGTGCTTACTATTTGGTAACACGTGTTGTCATGACAGTGATTAGAAGATAGAGTAGCGCTAGGAGCTGTGTTGTATGTTCAAAATTATTTCAATGGAGTTACGTAACATAACTATAATAGAGAGTTATGTTAACTCAACAAGTGCTGCTGCTTGTATTGTTGTGGAAGTAGCCAGTCTCATGATTTTCGCACTTGTATTTCTGTCTGCCCAGCCAGTTTCACTTATCCCTCACTTGTCTTGAAATCATCTTTCAAATACTTCTTTTAAAAAAATGGAACGCTTTATGGTTATCTAATGTATTTCTTTTACAAATACCTTATTTGATTTAGTGGAATGACTAAGGCATGCAGCAATACATAAAATGTACCTGTTGTATCAAATCCTGCTTTCCTGTTTATCTGTGAAGTGGTGAATAAGAACAACAGATATGATTTGGGTTTTGTGCAGCTGAACTATCAGCCAATGACTTCCTTCTGGCTTGTTCATGTGCATTCGTACCTTCTAAGTTTCATTTTGCAGACACCCAGATTAGATATCAGGACCCTGAAGGAAGGAACTGTGTCATCTCTTGTCCATCCTGTACATGGAGTCCAACTACCGGTCAGAATATTGTCTTCGCTACCTTCTGGCAATGCCCATGTTTTTTGCCTTCCTGAAGTTCATTAAGTCATGACACTAATATCCGGTTTGCACAGAGTGACATTTAGAAATATGATAGAAAATATTGAAATGGATCTTTTAAATCAAAACCAATTAGAAAATCAACTAGTGAAAGCAATAATTAAAAAATACTACTTTTATTTTTCATGCTGTAGTACTATACAATGTACCCAACACAATGGTTTTAAAAGAACTAACAACTCCCCCCATCAGAAATTTTTTAACTTCAGAAGTCTCTTCTAAAATCTTTGCTACTTATTGCCCAGGGAAGGACACTTATTTCTAAAGTATAGCTTGAGTTACTTTTTGAGAAATTGGCTGAAGTCTAAGGTTTAATTCAGCTTCTCTGGAAAATAAAACTGTGTTGCTTTATCTCCCTTTGTTTTGCACTCACACCTTGATCCAACCTTGATCACTCCTGACCCAACACTGTCACTGAACAATTCAATGGAGAGAAAATGAGGCTTAACACACTAAGCTCATCTTCCCTCTCTTGATGTCCCCTGGAACTGCTTCCAAATATTTTGGATAATTGTGGTCTGTTGTAGTGTCCAGGATATTTTAGAGAACCAGTACCCTTTTTTCCCAGAAGGTTATAGATAAACAAGTCTAGAAATTTGCCCATGAAAAACACGTCCAAAGATACTGCTATAGCTTGGTGCCCTGCTCTTTGTGGAGTGTTGTGCAGGAATGACAGCTGGATCTAGTCCTCAGTACACAGGATTTTTGAGGAAACAGCTCTCAAATTCCTTCCTTTACAAGACAGTGACCAATGTTTGTATTACAAAGTCAGCTTGTTTCTGTCCACACCCGGTGATGGTTATGCATCTATGGGGAGATGTATTGGACTGGAGCAAGACAGTCTTTGAGCTGTGCAGCTAAATGTTTTTCCTACATTATATGTATTAAAAACTTTATTACCTCTTCAATGGCTTGTGTAGTTTAGATTTTAAAATCTTGACTTGGTCTGTTCTAAGACCTCTACCACGAGTGTGTTCTTGTCAAGTTGAGAAAACTTGACTCTATTAACATGGTATAAAGCCTATGGTAATGATGAGGGAAAGCACTGAATGGAATAAGCAGAGTGCTACTTCCCCTCCTTTGTGAGTGCTCATCACCTGTGAGGTTCTTGAACATGCTACTCAGCTGTTTCTTGCCAGTTTGCTTCTAGAAACCACTTCCTTATCTCCACTGTGACATTGGTCTTCAAACCTTTTCCCCTCTCTAAGATGTGTGTCCAAATCAGTTCTCTGTAGTGTGCTGGCCTGGCTGCCTGTGCTTCCTCTATAAGGATAGAGGAAGCTTTATAGGAAGCATCGCAGCATTTTCAGTTGCAGACAGCATGATTAAACAGCATCCTTTCTCATAGCCTCTTACTTCAGTTTCTTTATTACATGAGAATAAACACCTTTGCACATTTGCTCTGCAGTGTTTAGTGTGCTGTACAGATATAGCTTACCTTGTTGTGGAGCTAAGTTCAAGTGGTCAGGGAAGCTTAATTTCCTGTGTTTTGCCCAGAATTTCTTGCATATGCATTTGTGTACTTCAGAAAAAAAATTAAATTAGCTTGGTTCCAAAGCTTGTTCTGTGGCAGCTGCCTGAAGGCCAGTACGCTGGTTGTATATGCATGCTGCTTGTTTCCTGTTAAAAGTTTACTTCAATAAACATTGTAAAATAAAATGAGGATTTGAAGGGTAATCTAGTTTGTATCTGTATGTTTCCCTTAATGTGCACTTGCACAAGCCTTCCATATCTATTTATAAACAGTAATGTCCCCTCTCCACCTTTTTTGTTTGGTTTTCTTTTCAGTGAACATGAATATTAAAAATAATGACAAACTTCTGCAGAAACCCTTGTGATACAGGCTGTTTTATCTAGTCAGCTCAGGCCACACCCTTGAGTCCCTCTGCTGTAGTCATGGCCAGTTTTCTCATAGCTTATTCAGTCTTCAGAACCAAATCAATGTTTTCTTAGCGATTTTCTTACAGGCTGAAAAACTGTAGACTGTTTTTGGATCTTCAGTAGTTCTCTTCTTTGAAATGCTTTGAAATTGATGCTTTTGGATTATGTACATTACCAATACTTTTATCAGCTTTTCAGCTGCAACTTCTGATCTCTTTCTTTGGTTTGGTTGTCAAATATAACTTAGTCCCTTGCTCTGTGCAATACCAAAGCTGGTTTCTTCAGGGAGCTTATATTAACATGCATGCTGAATGGGAGGGCATTCTGATTCTGAAACTTTTATAGATGACAAGGAATACAGATATTGAGCAAAGCTTTTTCATTATCTGTTGATACTGGAGTTAATAGTCTTGTAAAGCCCTATGAGAGGAATGTCAGTGTCTCATATATTTCCCTGAAAGTAAAAGGAAACTCATGTTTGATCACAGAAGTCCATGCTTGTGGGACATACTGAGGGGGTTCTGAAGGGCTTCTCTGAGCACTACTTCTTCCTAGCTCAGTACTTCAAAGGCAAGAAGTAAAGAGTGTTGCAGTGGGGAAAAAACAGAATAGCTGAGGTTCCCTGCATCTGCATAATTGAGAGAGTACTGGTGTCTTGTTTAGAGAATTTGCTTTCTCATATATATAGTAATATGGAAAGCTTCTATCTATATGATCTGTAAAACAGTTCTCATGACCATTCACTCCTTCATGTCTCGAGCGGTCTCATTCTTAGATTTTCTTTTGTCCCTCTTCCTATTTACATAATGTAGCCTCCTGGCCTAAGTATTTACAGGTATGCTTTCCCACCTGTTTTTTCATATTTGGCTTGTATCTATTTTGTAAAGTCCTGCTTTACCCATTTTTCCTTTGAATTTTTTTGCTGCATTAGGTTTTTTTTCCTTCCTCTCTTCTTTTCCTCTTCTACCTTGTAACAGGAAAATAGCTCTCCCATATCTCTCCTTTACACTTCCTCTCTTAAGTTCAAATTAATTGTAGAAGACTCCTCTGCTTTTTGACTTGATTCAAACCCTTCTGAAAATACCCAATGAGTGCTAGAAGCCACTTGCTTCACTAGAAACTGGGTGCTGTTCCTAGTGTTCAACCTTAAAAATTATTTTAACAGTTAGACTAGAACAGTCAAAGTAGTCATATATAAATTGTATAGATTTTGACAAAGTACAGCAAACAATTATCTCCAGGTATACATGATCCTTCATTCGTTCCTGCTTGCTGTAAGTATGACACAATATTACTTAGGGTCTTCTCTTTCTCCAACCTATTGTATTGACTGAGAATACTATATTCACTTTATGTTACTTTTTTTGTTTTTCTTGAATAATGGGAACCTGCAAAATCTCTGTTCTGAATTTGAAATAATGCACCTGTTCTTGTTTTCTTTAGCAAGTCTTTATTTAAAAGAATGAATGCAGCAGCAGAATTATGTCAAGTGGGTAATGAACTAAACTTGTGCCTGACTGCACCCTCTGCACAGGTCATCCGGAAAGGCTGGCTGACCATCAACAATATTGGCATCATGAAAGGAGGATCCAAGGAATACTGGTTCGTTCTAACAGCAGAAAGTTTGTCCTGGTATAAAGATGATGAGGTAAGGAATGTAAACTTTTTTCTACTGGGGGGAAAGCCAGTATTTATTCAGTCTTCTGATACCAGCTTAAAATATTAAATTAGCTTGTACAGACTTGAACTGAAAGAATGTTTTAAGGTTTTTACCTGTGTTCCTTATGGAGAATGCTGACCTTCTAAGACTTCTCTTGAAATGGTGATAAGTACAGGATGTTGTGGGGGGTGTTTCTGGTTTTGGGTTGGTTTTTTTTTTTTTTTGGTTTGGTTGGTTTGTTTGTTGGTTTTACTTTTTTTCTCTCTTCCTCTGGCTTCCACACATTGATCTAAAAATCTTTTGGAATGTCCTTGTTACTGTCCTATGCCTGTTTGAACTGCTCTTACATATCTACTGTAAATTGTCTAGGTAAATTTACTCCTAAAAGTTAAGTACAGCAATTGATGTAACGGTAACGATTTTTCTCCAGCCTCATATTCTGAGAGGCTGAACATCCTGTCTGCAGAGTTCTGATTGCTATGGATTTTCAAATTTGCTACTGAAAATCCAAAAAAATGCACCTTGGTAAGAAATATCACTGCTGGTCAGTGAATCTGAGGTGAGTAATACGAGAACTGGAAAAAGCATTTCTATGATAAACAGGATATCAACATTGCTCACCATACTGTAAAGCCCTTGTGGTTTTTTAAAGATTTGTGTTGGTTTTCTAGAAAAATTGGGCTAAGTTTAAAAGAATCCTGTTATTTTCTGATTTTTCATTTTTAAATTACATGTTTTCAGCAAAAATGTATTGATATTTATCATGAACGAATTCATTGGATGAAATCTTTCCCTCTTATTCTGGTTTACCCCAGCAAACATGGAGTTGGTTGAGGGCAACTGTGCAGACAATTCATATTCTCTTTAAACTTGCGTAGTCTTTTACTGCAGTGGATTTTCTAGAACCACTGGGGAGAGGTCTTGCAATGCATAGACAAAAGCCAGAGTTCTGCTGAGTCCTGTGAGTCCAGAATCTGATACTTGTCATACGTAGCCACATCAGTGATAATGGTGGTGGCTGTGCCTATCAGTAGTCTTTATTTCCTGAGTCAGTAGCCATTTTGGGATAGACCTTAAGATTGAGGGACAAATTAGATAATCATGAAGATTTTGCTTGTTGCCCTTCTATTTAAGTTTTAAAGGGATTCAAATGTATTTACTATAACAGGAAAGTGAGTGCGTGAGAGAGGGGAGGACTCAAATGCTAGATATCAAGAGGGAAAGTTTTATTCTCAGATTACTGGAATATACTTTGAAGTATTTTATTGCAATGACATAAAAATTAATTTAAAAGAGTGCAAAGGTGCCTTTTTGTGATCTAACTTGAAGCTAGTAGAACTTGTTGTCTTAGACTGGGTACCGGTAACTGTAACTAAAATAAGTGATGTGGTGGGATTAACACCCCTTGTTAATAATCCATCTCAAGCACTTGGAGGGTCATCTAAGATGTGTCGCAACAATTTCTGAGGTAGTTTTGGTGTTGCTTTTTTGAGTTTGCTCTTTGCTTAGTGTACAACATAAAAACACTTATGTAATATCTTCTGCAGAACTTTTAAATAATTTGTTTTGATAGTGTGCTGGAGAGTGTCACCTGGGAATCTCAGAATGGTACATGGAGGGAATTGAGCACTGTCTGAGTTCCATATGCATAGTTTAAAATAATGTCTGTTAGTTGCCAAACAGTTGTGTTTTGAGAGTCATGAAAATACCAGTCAGTCATTCAGATTGATATGGGGGATCACTCAGGAATTTCTTAGAGTGGTAAGAGAAGATAACAACGTAGTAGTCCATGCTTTGCTGGTGGAAGAAGTTCCTCCTTAAGTGCAGATTTGCTGTATAATTTCATTATTCTGTCCTGGGAAAGAGTTCATAAAGTTATGTTGGATTTTTTGTTGTTTTTGTTTTGCTTTCTCAGTAGAATTTAGAAAACTAGTATGATCTGTTTTAGATACTTCCTGAAGATGATTAAAGCCACAGCTTGACCATTAAGTTAATCAAAAAAGCAGTGACTTGTTTCAGAAACAGAACTACTGACTTCTGGAAAGAAGAAAATATTTGATCTCCTGGCTGAATTCCCATTTTTATAGTTGCATTTCTTCTCCTTAAAATGTCCTCCTCACTTTCACCTTGGTTTCTTAGTTGTCACGTCCTTTTTGCAGGTGATTATTGAAATGGCTGCATGCTGGTATATTTTCCACCCTGGTAAGATACATGTTATGTGTCTGGACTGTGTCTAGGCTCAGTACTGCTGTGCATGCTGTGAGATCCTAGGAAGTTCTGATTTCCCGTGCCTCCTACTTGGGCCAGTCATTTGTGCAGTCCTTGCACAGTGGCAAGAGCCTCTCCATCGCAGCTGAGGAAGATGCAGAAAGTCAGGACTCACCTTCATTCTCCTGCCACAGTGATGAGTTTGTTCTCCCTGCGCCTCTATGCTTTGAGTAAGCAAAATTGAAGAAGCTTACGTTCAGTGAGTTCTGACAATGTACTTTACAAGCCTGCAGTGCTTGCTAGGACCTCTAGGGCTGTTTACCCCATCTAGTCCAAACAGCCTTTTTTCTGTAGTCTGGAGTTTACTCTGAGATTAAATTCACTCTCTGAATGCAAGTAGTTGCTTGCTAGTGCCATTAGAAGAATGTAAATTAGTTCCTTTATTTGTGAGCTGCAGCTTTTATAGGTGAAGAATCCGTAGTGGAATGCATTTTGAAGCAAGTTACTTTGATTTCCAAATTTGTTGCATGAAAGCAGTGTTACAAAAGAAAGAATTGGTTTTGTGACATGGTTTTGTTGCTACTCAAACATACAACTGGATTTTATTCCTGATGAGATGGAAATCAGTGTTGAAGAATGCTTTCGAGGCTTATAATTATGGAAATACTCAGTTGATGTTTGAACGTGTGGGTAAGCAGTTACAGTATCAGTTACGTGACTACTAACCCAGATTAGTTTCTGATCCTGCATACAGTGTTCATAACTTTATTGCATGACCAGTACCCTGACTTGCTTAAAAATCAAGCAAGGAAAATATTGTGTTCCGCTCTGAGGCTGCTGTAAGTGCAAAATTAATGCATTCATTGATCTCATCTCATAAATACTAGTTTTCTTTCATAGAGTATTCCATGTAATGCTAGCTAAAGTATTGTAAGGCACACCTACACAAAAAAATACTGAATCAGAGCATTTTAGATTTTGGTTGTTACTGCTTTGTTAAGCAGCACAAAAAGCTGTAAGTTTTTGTGCTCGAGTTCATTTGAGAGTCAACTGGCAAATTTGAAATTTGTGAATTAGCCACTTCTACATTAGGATAAAATGGACTTTGAGAAAGTGGAACACCATTCTAGTTTGTGAATCAAAATGCTCTTTGTTATAAATAAAAGCGTGCCATTTGTGAAGTGGTGCAGCATTTTTTACAGGGCATGGTCAGAGAATGTGACTTTATTATTCTTTCTAAAGCATCCGGCGATTTCACTGGCATTATTGGTGTGCAGAGGATGCCAAGGTGTGCTCTAGAAGAACTTCTGAAAATGTGAAAGTTACTTTTTTTTTTTAAAGTCCCCTTTAGTCTTATTTCCAAATAAAATATTTTCATTCCCTTTCAATAGGAAAGGAGAGAGTTATCAACATCCGGTGATAGATGCAGTTTGTGTTATAATTTCACAATTCCCAATTGTAAAATTACGTGTGGTTGGGGAGCGAGGTAGGAAAATAAGCAAAGAAGTGAGAGAGTGGAAAGAGGAAAACTTACTGTAAAGTCTAACATTGTGTCTGTTCATAGAGTTAACTTGCCACACCACAAGCTACTCTCAGCCTCTGTAGCAAGCAGGAATGTTAGTGATTTTTATACTGACAATAATCTAATAACAGGAGTTGGTTGAGTATGTCTGAGAAGTAAACGGGAGGATGAAACATACAATGGTGCTGCACAACTGTCTATAAATAAAACTTACTGTTAGTGAGTTAATGAGTACAACTAGGAAAAGAGTACTATAGGAAGCACAGTAAAAAATTCAGCAGTGGGTTTTATTGTATCTTATAGGCAGTGTTGGTTTGACTCTAGGTGGGTTGCAGTACGTGGCTTGGTTACTGACCGGCCGTTTGAGATCCAGAGTGCCTCTTGGCTGGAGCTGTTGGTGAAGATGCTCTGGTGTGTCAGAGTGGTTTCCCACTGGCGGCTGTCCCTCAGGCTGGGTTGTCATGCGACTGCCTGTCTGTGCCTGCTGTACAGGTGAGAGGATGTTCTGCACAGCAAGTGTAGACAGGCAGACACATGACAACTCCGTCCAGCCAGTCCCTTGGAGCCATCACCGTTGGTGTGCAACAGTTTGTACCATTCCAGTTTGGGGGGCTTTGGAGGGGAACACACATAACAAAACTAAACTTTAAAACATTAGGAACTGTAGAACAAGAACAGAACTTGGCTTTATTCGGAAAAGAAGCGTTTTGGTACATCAGTTATCATTGTGCTGACATATTTCAGAGATGTGATTTCAACAGATTGGTCACACTGAACATTTGGAAAAACAAAAACGATTGAAGCCATGGTTTATTTTATATGCACTTCATACAGGATTTTGCCTGCATATTGTAGTTGCACATAGTAATTTAACCAGATGTTTTTACTCTTCTCGGAAGCACAGAAATACTGAAGTTCAAGATAAAGGATGTGTTTATACAGTACATATTTTCTAGGAGCAGATAAGTACAGTAATCTTGGATGTTAAAAATAAAAATCTTTCAGTATAAATGGAGGAAACCACTTGCACATTAACCCAGTTAAAGGCAATGTGCTGGAAAGAAAACTGGTTGCATTTTATATCTATTTTGCTAATATGTTAAAGCTATGCTATTATGACATTTCTTCAGTATTTTACTTTGCATATTATTTATATTTAGCTTGCTCTTAAAATCTGTGCTTTGTAAGAAAACAAAATATCTTTGTAACTTCAGAAAGTTTTCCAGTTGAAGATAGAATATATTATAGATGAGAAGCAAAGAGCATCATTTCACATCAGATGTGCTGCTTTGCTAAAATTTCCTGACTATAAAACACACACAGTGACTGTAATCCAATTTTGCAGTTACATTTGCAACATCACTGGGATGTTGCTTCAAAATATATAAAACACATTGGAAGCTTAAAAGGGGAAATGAATAATTGTGTTGCTTTTCTATACAGATGAAATGATTCTGTTTTATAATGGTGTTCTTAGATCACTGTTGCTCGCTAGTGCCACCATAGGTAAGCAAGAATCTTGTGCTTTCAAAGCCTACTCAAACATATCCCATACAGGATAGCAGAAAAACACTTTTCAGTTTCAGCCTGAAAAATTATTATAAAAGGGATGAATCTACCAAAAGGCTAAAGGTGGAAATAGTGCTGATGTTTTAAATTAGACTAATAATAAATTAATATGTAATTATTCAGATGTTTTAGATCTAATCATTATATTGCCATAAAGAAAAAGGTACCTTTTAGCTAATATACAAGTTGAAGTGAGCAAATTAGTGCAAATTAAGTTTATCAATTATATGAATAAAACTTTCTTTGAACCTAACAAGGTAGAATAAGATGTCTTAAATGAATAGAGCACAAAGCATGACTAGCTAATTCAGACATGAAAAGTTAATTTCAAGGCATTAAATAGGTCTTTAAAAAATGAATCAAGCACAAAGCATGACTAGCTAATTCAGACATGAAAAGTTAATTTCAAGGCATTAAATAGTTTTACTTTGTCTTTATAATATGATTATTTAAATTTTTGTATCTCTAAGTAAAATTTTAAGTCTTCGCTTTAAGTTGGCGTGTCTTCCTACCTATTTAACCATTTTAAAGAAAAACAAAAGTGGCAAATTAGAATTACCTTTAAAATAAATACAAGATATTGCTTGTTTTATAGATTTTGGCAAATTTAATTGCTGTGTTTAGCTGTTAAAGAGACCACAGATCTTTAGTCTGGGAGAAAATTAGGTCTCAGTTTCTGTGTTATGGATCCTTCTTGAAATAGCAGAGAGTTGTACAGTGAAATTTATTGTCAGCATATAGTACAAAAGGATTGGAAGAATAAAAGTGTACATTTTAATTAATAGATTTTCTACTAACAACTGTCAGGGACGTTGTGCAGGGAGTAAAAGTTGTAAGTGGAAAGATTGTGTGGTCTTTCTAATAACTGTACACAAGGAGAATTTATCAAAGAATCAGCAAAGAGCTTTGCATCTTGAACTGGGGCAAATTTCTTTTGCCTTCAATTAATTCATTGGGTACTACTAAAAACAGGTTAGTTATCTCCACTTGATTCTTATTTAAAAACTGATATTCCTTGAAATTGTAGTTGATTTGCTAAAAGAGTTGAACATTTTTGCTGCTGTACCTGGTTGACTCGTTGAGGCAGTAAAGGGCTTGAGAATATTTTAGAATACTCGTAACAAAAAAATTAAATCACATGATTGCCAATATTATATTTACAGAAACCTATATCAAGGATCTTACTTTAAATATCGATAGCTTGGAACCTGAGTCGAGAATTGTATTCTCTCCGACTGCGATCAGGACTTTTTATTTAAGTGCAGCTTGTTATTTTTAGATACCGTTTTGCAAAGCAGCATAAAATGTAGCACAGAAGTACAGTTGCACTATTGAGGAAAGTTTCATTCTTAACTGTGGCATTTCCTGTCTTTTTGTAGGTTTAAACCTGACCCTTAATAGTATTTCAATTGGGATTATTTATTTTTTTTTAAATAAAGTACAGTTCAGGAAGCAAAGTGTTTTGCAAGCAAAAGTAAAGTTATGGTCTTGATTAAAATTTATTATTTTAAGAAAACACACAATAAGATTTAGGGTTTTTTATTTTCCAATCTGCTTAACAGATTTTGATTAAAAGACTATAATAATTTAGTGTTCTATATGGAAGTTTGGAATTTTTATGCAAGTATTTTGCTATTTGGGTTATAATATTTCCAATATAGCAATGATACTTGGGTGGTCTGCAGAAATGTCTGTGGATGCATAGTGATAGCACAGGAAGGGGGGCAAGGAGCGTGGAGAAGACAGTAGTGTCTGTTAGTCTTCTGAAAATACAGATGTGTTAAATAGCTCTGGTAATGGTAATACAGAAGATAACATGCAACATGCAACAAAGCAGAAAAAATGTCAAATGACGGGTTTGGGTTTTTTTAAACTAGGGTTTTTTTTTCACATTTGGATGTTTATTTGTTCTATATTTCTTTCTGTAAGGTTAATTGACTTTCCCCCACCTTTCTTTGCCTTTTTCCTTTTTTTTTTTTTTTTGTTTTTGTAACATTAAAGGAATATATAGAAAAGGCTTGAAGTATTTTCTTCCTCTTCCCTATTTAATTTTGAGGAGTTTACTAAAAAAAAATTGTGCATCTTAAAGATAAAAAGAAGTCCATTTTATCAAAACACCTATTTAAATGTTCATACTGGCTTTGATTCGCTATTCATGTTTTTGTGCATTTTATAGTAATATGAATTGTACCATTTAGTTCAGAAAATAGACTTAAACATTGGTATCATCCAGTATTTACAGAACTCTCACCACAATTTAGTATGTATTCGATCCTGCTAATTTTTTCAGTTATTGCAAAAAAGTAATATTAGTTCTTTTGTTGTTGTTGTTGTTTGGTTTTGGTTATGTGGGGGT
>VXBJ01004422.1:91999-226779 GCA_013400055.1 Nycticryphes semicollaris | reverse complement strand
TTTGTTTTTTTTTTGGTCTGGAAATACTTGTATACAGCTATCTTGTGTTTGTTGACATGCATGTTTAAAACCTCTGCTTTTATAATTATGGAATTCTTTTTCTGTATGATTATGATCAACTAGAACTTGTTTCAACTAAAAGAACACTGTTTTAAGAACCCCAGAATCACTTAATTCATTTTGAAAATGTTTTGATTACGGAGCCGAAGTCGATAGACTTCCTTATTCATTCCTAACAATACAGGCTTTCTTTCCGTATCTGTTGCTTTGCGCGCTGCATTCTCCCCCCTTACCCCCCTCCCCCCCGCCTCCTTTCCAAGCCCCATGCCAAGGGGGCCTCCTAGATCTCCGCTTTACAGGCTAAAAATGTAACTTTGAAGAGTCATGGGTGTATGGGAGGGGAATCACTTCCTAAATCCAGAAAGGTCATTTAAAATAAAGATTAATGCAAATAGTGGACTAGCGATAAGAGAAACACTAGTTCCATGTATTTTCATTGTCTTTGCTTATTTAGCAAAAGTTCATGCAGGCTGGCTTCAACAGTATTTTCACCGAGAGCCTCTTACTGACTGGATAACAGAACTTCCTTTCTTAATTTCTAGATCAGAATTACTTCAAAAAAGTAGCTATGCAAGTAAGCACTAGACAGAATAAATATGTGAGAACAATCATATTCCCCTTGAAAGCATAACTGAGCAAGCTTCTTAACAAGATTTAAAAACATTTTTCTACCACTTAAGCAAAATCGAAGTAAAAACTTTTCATATTTGCTAGTCTTAAAACAGCACTCTTACTTAAAGAGAGATTAAGAAATGTTAATTTAAGTTTGAATGTGGTACCATTCCTTTCATTTCTTCTGTCTCTTCCCTCTTTCTATTAATAACTACATTTCAGTGTGTGTTGTAGCTCCACTTTCAAGTAGAACAAGACTAAAAATTCAGTCTACTCTTATTATAATGGATTAAAACCCACTAATTTAATTCTAAAGATAATCTTCTGCAAAATAAGAGGGTGAATAACCTGTAGGTGTATATCTACATAAAAAAAATTCTTTTAGTCAAAATACATAAGCTTTGTTGGGAGGCTAAGGGAAATGACAGTGCTAGTTCTTGCTTCATAGGCTTTAAGACAACCAGTATAGACATAGTCACGCTAATGCTACGCGACCATCTCTCCCCCAATAGGACTATTATTCATTATTGAAGGAGCAATGAAAAAGGTAATAATAATATATATATATATTTATTTATTTTTTATAAAAGGTTCGGCATCAAGGCTGTCTGAAAAATAACACACATTCTACAAAGCTGGCTGGTTATAATACTAATGGCTGCATATTTATGCTAATTCTTTTTATCGTATAGCTATTCAAAGCCTTCCTGGCAATAATAAGCACCATATAGATGGGTTTTTTTCCGGTTGCAGTAGTTTGTTACTAGTGTTAACTTTAGGGGAGCTGACTCTGGAGTTCAGCTGGTATCAAATTGCAGCCCAGACTTTTTGTATTATTTTGTCCGTGGGGATTTCATTCAGCCTGAGGGTTTTTTTACCCTACCAGGACAGCTGGAAATTCACCAAAGCAAACTTCTGCATTCGTTTACAAATTCCATTTTTATCAGTGGGATTCAGGACAAAGAATCTTATAATTTTGAATGTTAGAAGAAATATCAGCGATGCAAAGTATACATGAGAGCGGCAACAATCAATTGGTGCTGATCACTTATAGGTAATGGCCAGCCAGGTATCGGGATGGAAAGCTGTTCATTCTGTTTTATTTATTTATTGAGTTTTTTTCCATCACATCCTGAACTTTCAGAAGTAATTTTTCCTGACAATCAAAGATTTTGTATTCTACGCGGCAGAAGCCTAGCATGGAGTACTCAGAGTTCCTATGGCTTCCCTCCCAGTTTTCATTAGCACGTATAGCATAAGTTACTTGCAAAGAAGTTTCAACTGCATATAAGAGTCTAAGTACAGTTCTCCCAAAGGTGATATATTTTACAATAATTTAAAATAATATTCATGCATTCTTTTCTATTATTTTATTACTTTAAGAGAAAATAATTTCTTAACTATGATCTGAATATTAGTTTTCACAATAGTAGCTATTCAGAATACATACTTCTAGCAAGCCTTTTCCACATTAAAAAAATAATATACTCCTTAAATATTTATACTGATTGCTACAAGTAAAAAAAAAAAAATAAAAAAATTAAATTTACCTTTTTAGTTTGGGGGGGGGAAAGCTTTATTTTAAATTAAAAAAAAAAAAGACAAAAGAAATGACCAACTTAAACTCTACTCTTGTACACTTCTCTAGGTAGTATACCTCTAGGCAATATACCTCTCTCATTTCTTGCATAGGTTTTAGTAAACCGTCAGTGCTCCATCTTTCTTGCAGTGATGACTGTAGGAAGGGGGGAGGGGAGTCACCTAGGTTCGCCAGGTCATAGGCCAGGTGTTCTTCCAAAGTAGGCCTTACCAGAATGTCTTCCCCGCTTTATTCTGAAGTCCTCCTTTTTCACAGTGTCTCTTAGCGTTTCTTATTCCCTAGTGTGCAAAACCTGTGAAGAAAAATACTGTATATGAGATCTGAAAGGAGCAATAACTGTCTTCTCCTTGGCAATAGCAACTTGCGTCCCCAATAGTCCATGCCGCTGCTTTCCCTTGCCCAGTCTAACCAATGTGCAGACTACTGTACAACAGCATTGTCCTGAACAGGTAGTCTGAACACTGGGGCGACGGAGCAGGATCTCCGGACGCGTCTATTTATTTATTTTAAATCCTCTTTTAGTCTCGGGGAAAACTGCCTTCCTGCATCACGGGTTGTGCTCGGCTCTCCCTCACACTCTGCAGCACTCACTGAAACACACTGAAGTGCTGTGATTTCCAGTCTTGACGTGGCACATTTGCAGCAGACTGGGGATCTGGCAATGAATTTAGGACCAGGAAAAGGGGGAGGGCTGGGCCTGAGAGTCCATATATGGGATGATGTCACCCTGGGGAGGTTTGGGTATGCACTGTGCCGCTGGTGAGACCGCTAGAATTGCCTGCTCTCAGACATGGGTCTGTGTATAAAATGGTACCAGATGTTTTAGTGTAATGTTAAGCAGTCATTTCATCTTCAGGCCAGATTTTTTTCTTCAACTGGGCAGGAAGTGGGCCCCAGTATGGAAAAGCTGTAAAAAGTCAAGATGTACAGTTTCACTGCAGCCAACAGAGAGCGAGTCAATGTAGATGCAGAATTTGCTCTTTTGTGAAGGCTGAAAAACTGAATTTATAAAAAGGATTCTGCTCGGGAAGCTAATGCAATAAGGCAGTGCTTATTTTCTTTCTTTTTAATGACTCTTGTTGCGCTTTTCTGTTTTGGCATTTTAGACCAAGAAAAGGGCAAATAGGTTCATTTTTTCTTGGAACTGTCAGCGGCATGCAGGCTGCCGAGACTTGAACAGTAATTAGAGTTACTTCCTGAAAGTGAAGCCCCCATGAAAAGTCTGGAGAAATGTTCTTTGTCATAGCCTCTACATGAGTAATTAGATCCACATGTGGCTTTCCTATTTCCCTTCAGCTATTTTGGCTGGCTGGTTGAATACTTTGCTATAGCTCAAGACTTAAAGAAGCTTTAAAGTTTTCATTTCAAGCATCCACTGTGAAAATGGCTATTTCTGGTGTCATAATAAATTGCTTCTGGTAGATCAGTGCTATTAGGCTTGGCATTGTTTTTCACTGGTAACCCTGCTGGTCCCATTTTTCTTTTAATGGTGCTTGGTGGAATTATTCTGCTAAATTTTATCTTTGATGTTTACCAGATCTATTGAATTTTGCCAAGTACGACTTTACCGTAGATTTTAAGATATTCTCCCCACAGGCAACTATCCTTGTTCTCCTGTAAACCTTTTTTCGGTGGTACTTGTGCTGTTGAACCTAAGTGTTGTACTTGGGGTTTTGGGAGTTTTTTTAATCTGTTTTAGCCCGTGGTCTAAAACAACAGCTAACGTAGCAAGGCAGCTCTTCTGAAGTCAAACCTGGAGGTGATTGCTTATAGGTCTGTATACTCACAGTATGGAGTTGTTGCAAGTAACTCTTTTTCTGCCTAGAAGTCCAAGGCAAATGTCAGAATTGGGAGTATATTCTGAAAGGCAGATCTCCACCAACTTCCTGGATGGGAGTGTATGTAAATCTAAATGTATGTGAGCTGTGGTGTCCTAAATAACTCCTACATGATGCAGTTCTTCCTAGGTAATGGCAGATTCTGTGAGAGCCATAGCTCCTAGAGGCATGTACAGGGCAGGTTGCAGGACTCTATCTTCAGGGAGAATGAATGCAATAAACTTGGATGCTGGGGAAGTTGGAATTGGAGTCTCAGGCCAACGAAAAGGAAGAGTGACCTTCTGGTGGCTTTGTGGTGATAGCAGGTGAAGCACTGCGTATCTGTTTCAGATTGTGCATCCAGTTCTTCTGTTTGGATTCGCAGTGGGCTAGCGTGTATCCAAGTAAGTGGTGGTGGAGTTTCTTTTTTAAAAAGGAAAGGTAGAGGTTTGCAGGAACTATAGAATGAGGTTTAGCAGGCAGAGTGCTTGGCTTTCTTAGAAACAGCAACACTGCATCAGTGTGTAAAAGAAAGTGAGTTGGTAGGCAAGAGCTTTCGGAGATAAAGCTGTTAAAACGGAGAAAGTAGAGCACACCATGGATAAACCAGGAGGGCTCCTAGTCTGCATATCACTGCATGTGTAGGAGCTGGCTTTTTTGTTATATTCCCACTTGGCACTTGCCTTGTGGAGGAAGAATACAATTTTGGAAAGATTAAGTAGTGAGAGATTTTTGTGAGTGGGACCCTCAGTATAGTGGGTCAGATTTTCCACAGTGAGGAACCATCAGAGATTAATTGCTGCATGTGCCACCAAGAGCAAGAAATTATGTTGTCAAGAAAAGACAGTGTTCCAGGGATCTTCTTTCCATGCCAGCGGAAGGAGAGGTAAGCTAAATAAAACAGGAGGTAATGCGTTAATGAGCCAAACAGGCTTAGGGGCTGAGGGAAGTGAAGTTTTGATTCTTGCTGCCGAGTGCAGCAGCGTTAGTCTCTGAATTTTTCTCGAGATGTTTGAATAGAACCAGAATAGCTCACCACATTGCGGCCTGGAAATTCATTCCCTGTAAGTTCTGTTTCCTGGCAAAGGGAGAGTTTTATAGTAACAGTACACGAACAGGGGTTTGGGGTTGTTCTGAGAGCTCAGAAAGATGCTAAAGTCTTGTTGGGAGAACCTCTAATATAGTGCAGAGCTATTCAGACCTCTTATGCATGTTTACTCTCCTTCTTAAGGACTGCTCAGCTAGTTACATGCATCTGTGTTAGACATTTAGACCAAATCCTTCCTTTTCCACTTGATCTCTTTTTGGATAGAAATAGGCCCAAAAAGCAATTGACGTTTCCATTCCTTCTGACACCAAGTTCAGACTATACTTGAAATATTTGAAATCTTCAGAAATAGCTCCCCAGCTATACTGTGGGATGTAGAACTTCTTCCAATCGACTTCAGAGCCTCTCATTCAGCTGTAGTTTCCTATACGACAGGCCACTGTCATGGTTGCAGTATTCCTGACTTGGAGAGTATCAATAATTAATTATTACCCAGAGCTTATCCTAAGTGCCTTTCAAAGGTGGTGAAAAACTTCCATTTTTCATGAGTTTATCATCATGCTGACATTCTGTCATGCCTGTTAACTCAGCCCAGTGATTATTTTCCAAAATCCTAAATTACTCTTTGATTTTTAACTTGGAGGAAACTAAGGATTTTGAGAAGTCCAAATTATTCGTAAACTCTGATTTGGAGGGCTACCATGAAAAAGAATATAGCTATATTTCTGCTTGATTGTTTTATTTTGCTGTCACAGCAGCATCCTGCCAGGCCATTCTTCACCCTGAAAGGGATGGGCATCTTTGAAACAGTCATGAAGTGTGTGGCTAGCACGGGAGCTATGTGCTGCTTCTGTTTGTAAAACATTTAGGCTGCATTTACTCTAGTGAAGTGGCTGAATTGCTGCTAATGTGCAGTTTTACATCAAAAAAAGTTATTGTAGAAAGCATCTGGACAATTGTAAGTTTTGTATCTCTGTTTTTCAAAAACTGTAGATACAATCCAGTGAGCGGGATGTCTGCAGCTGATAAATGAGTCGAAATAATAGCAGGCAATTGCACATAGATATTTTTTAAATTCAACAACAGAAACTTGTCTGACATGATTTGTTCTAGGATTTTTTCTGCACATCCAGTAGTAAAGGTTAACCCTTCTCCACACTCAAAGAGCTAAATCATGATTTAAGAGGATTAGAAACAGGTAGGCATAGGACAGAGGGAACAGTACGGATATGCTGTCATTGCCATCATTGCAAATAACCCATGCAGAACTACATCCAGGGTCTGATTTTGTAGCTGAATGAACAGAGTGAGCAGAGAATTAAATGCCAATGAGAGCAAACAAATGCAAAGGAGTAGTGTCAGTTTGCAGAAAATCCCCGGAATTACTCTGTGAAATTATGTTACTTTTATCCAAAATGCTTAGGATATGGATGTAAGAAAGAAGACAATGTGGAGAGAGAAGAGGTGAGGGTGGAGGAATCATCAACACATGAGGCGAGAGTATCTCATACTTGCTTGTATAGTGTTTGTCACCTTTCTGTTAATCAGTGAATATCACCAATGGCTGGGTGAAGGTCTAATGCAGTCTTGCAATTCTGTTGTTTCTTGGTGCTTTGCTGCAATCTGACTCTTTAATTTTTAAATTTTAATTAGCAAGAAAAATAATGGTTTGCCCCATAGCAATTCTGTTGCTTCTGGCCAATGCATGTAGAAATGATCTGGCCTTGTAAGTAGCTCTGTCCATTGTTGTGGGAACACATTATGAAGTGTGGTGCTCATTTTGAGCTTGTACTATCATCCTCATCTAGTGATTGCAATGTTATTCATGATGTCTGAAAAAATTATGAGGCTGGCAGCAATTTAGTAGTGCTAACTGAAGACCGCTTTGTAGGAACGCCTGTAGGAGGCCTATATGACTTGCGAAGAAGCACATCTATGTGCTGCACAGTTTTCCAAGCAGTCTGGCCTCAGTATTGCAGGTAGTGATTTCCTCTTTTATAAATTGCTTTAGTATATATAGAGCTATTTTGTGTCTTTAACAGAGTTGAAATTTGTAACAACTACGTTTAGGAGTCTGTATTTCCTTTATCTTGAGTGATCAGGCGACAACTCGGCGCCTCTAAGTTGGATACCTATAGTTAGCCAATGCTGATTTCTGTCCTCACAGCCACGAGGAACTGAACAAGAGGATTCAGTACCAGTCCCACTTCTTACCTCATAGCAGTCTGGTTATTTTCATCCTGGCTGTAATGTGTTCTTTGTTGTCATTTTGTGTTCTGTATTGTTCAGTATTTCTATTGGCTTTCTAGCCAGTGGTCAAAGTTTACCAACGCGTAGTCAAAAACACTGGAAAATAACCTGAGTACCATAGAGCAGGAATCTTCATATACAGGTGACTTTGTGCTCACTGTGTATTTTCCAGCTTAAATTCTGGGTATGTACTCATGTATATATTTGAATATCTGAACTGATTTTTGGAGAGTGACTTGGGTTTGGGGAGCCATGTATGCTCAGTGCAGTGGTTACAAGCAATTATAGTGACTGACAATGTTTAGATTGCATATAGGTTATTTCGTTACTGCTTGAACAAATAGCTGCTCTGTTGAATTGTTGTGGCCTAAAGGGAGGTATCCTCTCTGCCTGTCACGTTTTTCTTCAGGAAAAGAACAGGATATGGAATAGCTTTGACATTTCCTTAGTCATTGCTTACTCATACACAAAACACAGTGGAGATGCAAAATTAGCTGAGCTAAGTTAATTTTCAGAGTGGTGGCGAAGAGCATGATATGCCTTGGATTAACACTGTCTTCTTTCTTGACTGCTGTGATCTCCTTAGACTTTATTTTAGCCCTGAAGCACGTTAGTATTAAGCTTTTGGACTGTTTATAAAACCCAGATGTGCAGCTGAATAAAAAGTTCTGTTTCCCCACTCAGGCTCAAATGATTCAGTCAGGTTACCACATCACTGGAAGATCATTGCTTCCCTCATAGAAGATGTCACTTCTGCAACAAAGTGATTGTAGTATTCAGTAAAGAAAAATAACTGGACAGTAAAAGGGAGGACAAATTATTTGAGTGGGTGTAGGGGCACGTTGATTACTGCTTACCCAAAGCAAAGATATATATATATAATGGATAAACTTGCAGTGATTTTTTTATTTATTTTTTCATTCCTTTCTAGAAAAAAAATATCTCTTTGAAAATAGAACTGCCTGGGTGACCAAATAAAGTATATACTTTGTGGAAGTTTCTGGTTAAAAATCGTTGTCTTGTTTGGTTTAAACTGCTGGCTTTGTCTAATTAGAATTTGGGGGTTGATTTACCCCTCAAACATATTTTTATGAACATTTTTCTGCTCAACTGAGAGACAGTTTGTTGTTACTTTTGTGATTCTTTTCTGGCAAAATTTTGTGTTGCAGCTATTTCTATGTTTCAGTAACATAATACACTCTGGGGGCAGATCTTGGAGATCTTTGACTCTAATGAATACCAGTCACGTGAGAGCAAATACATGATTTATTACTTGAGTATATTTTCGATAGTAATGCCTGGAAATTTTTTTAGCAGGGGGAGGGGAGATCAAGAAAGAGGATGCAGTTGAAAGAAATTAGTGGCAAAATGATGTTAACTCTCACCTCAGTTCAAGCCTGTGGTTTGAAATGCCAACATTGTGAATGATCCCAAAACAAAAAAAAATCCATCCATTTCACATTTAAGAATAATCTCAAGGGAATTGTGTTGTAGAAGCAGATCTCAAAATGAACACCAGCAATATTGCTCAGGGCCTTTAAAACTGAAAGCCATTTCTTCTAGTATTTATTGTCCTTGGCAGAACTATTATCCTCTCTTTGTATTAACTGCTGCATAAAGTGTCATCTTTGTCTTGCCAAAACTTCTGTTCATAATATATTTTTTTTCTTAGGTTGACTTGCTTTTGATAAAGATTTAACAACAACAAGCCAGGTTCTTGAATATGAAATCAAGAGTTACTTTCCTGAGGCTGAAAATAGAAATCAGTATTTTGTGACTGTCAAAGAGCCTCAGTGAACTGTATTGTTCCAGCTCCATGAAATGTATTGAGTGTACCCACGTTAACAGAGACATTCATTCTCTCTTATGACTGAGTTCTAAATCACGTTTCCAAAGATTATTAAGTGGTATCCAAGGAGTATTCATTAGAAGTATTTTGTCTGGCTTTCCTGTAGGTTCTGAAGACCTACTGTTTGTTACTATCCATCTTCAGTATATAGGCATAAACATTTAAATTAGAATCAAGGGTCAACTTAAAAGCATTTTAATTGCTCATAAGGTGTCCTGTGAGATCTGATTCCTGCAAAATTTTCATGTGAACTGGTGGATGCAAACGCTGCCAGGCATAACTTAAATGTTTAAATTTTAGGGTAGTTGTTTCTTGGAAAATGTGTGAAACAGAAGAATTAATAAAATCAACAGAACATCATCATTTTTTTTTAATTAAAATATCCCTGATATTTTTAATTATTATTTTTATCAGTGTCTCCCAGGAAGAAAGTTTTCAAAAAGCTTCATTCTTACTCACCTGCAGCAAGAATAAGAAATTTTTACTTGTCATTTGAGCTTCTGTAGCCAAAAAGAAGTTGTGTCCTGCTTTCATGGCAGTTTGTGGGTTTTTTTGTTAATCAGTTAACTGAGATACAGCTTACCAGTTTAAAGTCTTGATGAAGATGAGCTGCTAACAGATTTTTCTACTGTTTACTTCACCAGGTTACTTTACAAGTGAAGTTTTGGCAATTTGCCTTAGCTGTGTACTGTTGTACATGCAGTACAAGAAAATTTGTGTTTATTGTAGCTTCACTAATGTCGTCTTTGCAGTTGAGGCAAGTTGTATTCTAGAAACCTGTGAGCCATTGTGTTGCTCAGGTAGATATTTCTAAGTGTTTGAGAACACCTGTCTGAATTCACTGCAGCTACTATACAGTATAGTAAAACATACTCTAGTCAGGCCTGTTATGTTTGTGGTGGACTTTCCTTTAATAAAATCAATAAGCATTTTCAAATATTTATGTAAGTTCCAAAGCAACTAAGTTACTGAGATATTTTGAAAGGTGGAGTGATGTGATAAAGGCTATGAAGAGTTTTTAATCTTTCCTGACTCTTGTTTCTCATGTTCTTGCAATGCTGATCTATGTTCTGACACAGTAACCTTCACTGTGTGTTGACCTCTTCCTTTCATGGTAGTATCCATGCTTCATTTCAGGTCTCCCTTTTTGCTGATGGAATGACCTTTTCTTGGATGTGTAGAATTACCCTCTCTGCTGTACAGTTGAGTACTTCATTGTAAGACAGCAAATAATTTAAGTGTACATCTTTTATGTATGGCAATTAACATCTTAAGGCTATGATCTTGATTAAAAAAAAAAAAACCCAAGAACAAAGTGAAAACAAAATCCCACACCCCTCTCCGGGTACTACTATAACACCTAAGATCAATTTGCCCATATCGTTGCTCACATTTCACATTTCTACTGTGGTTTCCTTTGTTACTTTGCAGACTTGTATCTGATACATGAATCTTAGTATATTCTGAAGATTGCCTAAAGTGTAGGAATGAGTTAGACAGCTCTGCTTTTGATTCCCTAATGGACCTTCTGGCATCTTTTACTCCAGCTACAAGGTGTTTATTCAATGTGTCTTTTCCTAAAGCCTTATGGCAGCATTTTTGGTTGAACACTGAACACAAGGCAAAACATTGCCTTGCAGGAAATGCAGAAAACGCAGAAGCAGCAGCAACGTTTTATGGATATTAATGTTGCGTACAATATTATTCACAAATTAAATACTTGTAGGATAAGACCTGAAAAAAACAGGTAAGTAGGTTAATTAAAGAGGGAGCTGGGAAAATAAGTAAGTATAGATGCCTGAGGTATTATGGATGTCTATGCAACCAAGCAGGCTTCACAAGCCTGATAGAGCTGAGGAACTGACATCATTTACCTGGACTTGTGCAAGGCATTTGACACTGTCCTGCATGACATCTGTGTCTCCAAATTGGAGAGACATGGATTTGATGGATGGACCACTCAGTGGATAAGGAATTGGCAATGGCTGAGTTCAAAAGAGTTGTGGTCAATGGCTTGATGTCCAAGTGGCAAGCAGTGATGAGTGGTGTTCCTCAGGGGTTGGTACTGGGACTGGTGCTGTTTAACATCTTTGTCAGTGACATGGACAGGGAGATTCTGTGAATCCTGACACCAAGCTGTGCAATGCGGTTGACACACTGGAGGGAATGGATGCCATCCAGAGGGACCTGGACAGACTTGAGAGGTGGACCTGTGCAAACTTCATGAATTTCAACAAGACCAAGTGCAAGGTCCTGCATGTGGATCAGGCAATCCCAGGCACAAATAGAGGTTGGGCGAAGAATAGACTGAGAGCAGCCCTGAGGAGATGGACTTGGCGGTGTTGGTTGATGAGAAGCTCAGCATGAGCTGACAATATGTGCTGGCAGCACAGAAAGCCAACCACATCCTGTGCCACATCAAAAGAAGCATGGCCAGCAGGTTGCAGGAGGTGATTCTGCCCCTCTACTCCACTCTCATGACAGTACTGCACCTGGAGTACTGCATCCAGCTCTGAGGCCCCCAACATAAGAAGGACATGCACCTGTTGGAGCAAGTCCAGAGGAGGGCTATGAAGATGGCCAGAGGGCTGGAGCCCCTCTTCTATGGAGACAGGCTGAGAGAGTTGGGGTTGTTGAGCCTGAAGAAGAGAAGGCTCAAGGGAGACCTTATAGCAGCCTTCCAGTATTTAAAGGTGGAGAGGGACTCTATCAGGGAGCGTAGTGGTGGGACGAGGGGTAAAGGTGGTTTTATATTAGGAAGGAATTCATCACTGTGAGGGTGATGAGACACTGGAACAGGTTGCCCAGGGAAGGCTGTGGATGCCTCATCCCTGGAATTGTTTGAGACCAGGCTGGCTAGGACTTTTAACAACCTGGTCTAGTGGAATGAGTTCCTACCCATGGCAGCGGGGTTGGAACTAGATGATCTCTAAGGTCCCATACAATTCTAACCATTCTATGATCCTTTGATCTTTACTGCTGAAAAAGCTTGCATAAATGGTATCTATTTAAAAAAAATAGAATTCCTAGTACAACATTATTTTCCAGTACTTTTTGTTTTTTTACTATATTCTCTGTTCTGGAATATTTCAACAAGGGTTTTAATTGTTAGAGTCGGTCTTCCGTGTAACTGGTATATCCTGGGGGTTCAATCATTTCAGCTTTTTGTGACCTGTAATGTCTTCTACCCATATGTCAGAGGGTTATATTGAAAAAATCAGAAAATACTGAGTTGTGTGGCATTCACCATCCAGGTTGCAATGAAAGCACATTGTGCAAGTGTAGCTTTTTTGCATTCTGTTCCAAAACTCAATTTTCAAAGCTAGAGTATCAAATGCCTGTGTCACATGCGTGTGCACAGAGGAATAAAGTTTTCAGACTGTGTGCCTCATAGACCAGTACTGGCTAAGATACAATATGGAGAGGTCCTGGGCTATCCCAGTTTCCCTAAGCAGGTAGACATGTATGGTTTTTGGAAGGTGGAGATCACTGGGCAAAGACAATATTTGACAGTAGGCTTAACACTAAAAAATAGTGAATTGCAAAGAGTTGTCAGGTATCTTGAGAACCCTCTGAAAAGAAATTCAGAGTTTAGGACTTTAAAAACTTAGGAAGATGGGGGAAAAAAATAGTGGGAGAGAGGAAGGGAATAACTGACGGAGGAAGGGAATAACTGATGGAAAGATTTGTTCATGCAAGTTCACCTTGCACTGGAAGCGAATTTAATGTTGAAGACTCTGGGATTAGAAAGTGGAGTCCCAAGCCTGGAATATCTGCTGCTTTTTCAGCAACCTGACCTGGCCTGGACTCTGGGTCATCTTTCAAGAATGCTAAAATCTGAAGTGCCAGGTTGAACTGTGCTATAGATTTCTGTGGAGATTGTTAAACTGTGGAGATAGTGGAGGTTGGTAAACTAAGTTTTTGCTTCCATCTTGCAACTCTGCAAAATTGAAGTATCCTGTCTTTACAGGGATTAGTTGCTATATGGTTCTGATGTGCTAACCAAGTAATGCTTCTTGAGAACATTGTTTTCTCTGTGCGTATCCCATCCTACTTTGACTTTTACCTTGAATAGGAAAAAGGGAAGGTGCTCCATGTTTTCTTCCATTCCATTTTTGCATCCTACTCACTCTCCCCTTAAAGCCAATTTCTAAAGGGGAGGAAATCCGAACAATTCTTAACTCATGGAAGCAACAAATGTATCTGACAAACAGCAGCTCATCACTCATTCTCTTTCACTAATGTGGAAATGCCCTGAGAGCATCTAGGGAAAGAAGGAGCTTGCTGCTTTGTAAACTTCCCCAGGTGTCTGATAAAAACATGGCATGCTTGCTTTGGTGTTTGTATGTCATGAGGAACTGCTGAGAATGCAGGAGGAAAAAAAATTAGCATAGACTACAAGGAATAGGAGGAAAAGATGTATTTTATGTAAACAAAGTCAGAAAGACCTTGGGAGTAATTGTTTAAATCATTAGGAAAGCTGATGAAATATAATAGTTATGGAGGCTTCTTGGCAGAAGAAGCATTTATTGGCTGGCTTTAGTGTAGCATGGAGCATGTCAACTAGGTATAAAGTTGTTAGCGTTGGAAAACTCCTTATGTTGTGAACAGGCAGAAAATGCAGCAAGCTGTGTGGCGTGAACCAAATTTAGTATGCCTGAAAACAGAAAACTCTACAGCAGGTTCACACAGCCATGGCCAGCATCATTTGAGAGTGCATATTTTGTACGTACTGATTTATTAGCTACATCCAATGGTACTTTTCAGTAATGATTTACCTTAACGAGAGAGAGCACAGACGTATTGCAGCATTTCATGCACAGAGAGTTGTCTCCTAACTCCTGTGCTGACAAGATTCTGAAAGTAGACTTCAGTTCCGGATTTGTGGGAGGGATTTCTTCGTTGACCATCTATGAAACATTGCATGAAGGAAAATGGAAACCATATGCAATTCACTAAATGGATCTGTTTTTCATTTAAATCTTTTCCTGTATTATATTTTCTGCTAGTGGAAGAGAGAAACAAACTGCTAGATGAATAGTGTGGAGCTTAAAATAAAAGGCGGTGTGGTTTTATTTTTTTTTGTTTTAAATGAAGAAAAAAATGGTATTTGATCAGTAGTATAATTGCACGTAGGATTCTATAGAAAGAGGACAATTTGTATATAATATGCTGGAACATCTGTTGTTTTAAGTCTTAGTGGACTGAATTGATATGATATCAACAGAACTGCAAGGCTGCTGAGTTAATAGAGACGTGCCATTCTAGTTGTGCTTTGATGAACACTGCAAGCAGAAATGAAATATGTAGTATTTCCTTGTACTGTTCAAAAAATGCTTGATCTGTTGTGGAGTAGTGGAAAATTTCACCATCTCTGAAAACAATCCAGTAGATTTACTCAGCGTCTCAGGGTCTGGATCTCTTTTCCTGGTTTTCAACAGAAGTTCAGTTTTTAAAAGTTCACTGAGACTCTTTAGCACTGATGTAGCCCCTTGTTTTTTGCACGGACCCTGGGAAGTGTCACAGGATAAATAAAAGAGAATATAGTGCTATACATTAAAAAGTCAAGCTTTTCAAGGTATTTGATGTGCTATACCTTAAGTTCAGTCTGTGAATGAAGGACTTAACTGGCTTGAAAGGCAAATTGGGAAGACCTTCTGCCTCTTGGACTTCTTGGAAACTGTACAAACTGGAGATCTTCAGTGATAATTACCAGGTGCTCAACAGTACATCTGTGCGCATGGTAAACACCTACGTTTGTCCAGTGATTTCAAGCTGTGCTATCCAGCAATGTAAACAGCATGGTAAGGAATCTCTTTCTTTTGGTCAGGGTAGTAGTGAAAATTGAGCAAAGGAGATGGGTGCCTAGATCCAGTTTTCTTAGATTTCCAAGGATAATATTATCTAAATCTGCTTAAAAAATAGCAGATTAAAAAAAATCTCTTTAAAGAGACTTGTATTTTAAGCTGTTATAAGAATAGCTTCTGAGCACCAGCAATGTGTGGATCAAATGATAGTACACACTTTATACAGTGAAGAACGGCACAAAGAGGCACTAAACTCACAAAAGTTGTTAAAGGGACTTTCAGAAAGCCTCAGCAGATTGCATGCTGCTGCTGCTGTCATGCAGTTGGTTGAAATCTGTCTTGATTTACTTAACAGCAAAGACCTGAAGGCACGTAAGGCCATAACTGAAAGGCGAGTCAGAGAAGGTATTGAATGTTTCTGCTGTTCTGTCAGTGTCACACAACTCAAATGTTCTCTCAGAGTATTTCAGTTCTGAGCAGGAACTGAAATTAAAGTGTGATTCAATGGAATGTAATCTGAATTCCTACTTTTTTGATATTAAATACAGGAGAGAATTGTTTACACTTCATTGTTTTTGAAAAGGTGTTAATGAGATATCCCAAATTCTTGTACTTGCTCATTTTTTAAAAATTGAGATTCCTCCTCTGTGAGAGTAGCAACAGTGTAATTTGGGGTTGGTGCAGCCAAAGCTTCATAGAAAACCATGCACTGGGGTGGGAAGGGGGGAGGAAGATACTCTTATTTATGTAGTAGTGAAGTGCTGAGTGGACAGGAAATGTAATTATCGTATCCTTGTATCTTATTGATAAAGCATATAAAATTTTATGTTTGCGAATTAGTCTACAGTAATCAAAATTTTCACTCCTCAAAAATCCTGAATTAAAGAACTCTAACAAAATTATGTTAATCCTTATAAAATATGTTTACCTGGTGTATCTCACTCCCATTCAATGCTCTCTGCTTGAGTCTTTGAATTGTGAGCACTTCAGAACACTGTCTGCGTGCATCTAAATCTCAGTGTAAAAGATGTCAATCTAAGTTATGGCATTTGAATCCTGATATAGCAAAAATATTTTTAACCAATAACATTAATACTTGGCTTGTGCTTTGTTTCACAAAATCTCCTTCATTTTTAGAAGTTTTCTTTTGAGTTCCTCAGTTTTGGAGGGATGGGAAATATTTTGTTTTTCAGGTTGGATAAATCACAGTGCTGTCTTTGGTCAGAGGTTTTTCAGTTAGCTAGAGAAACATGTTTTTCTGTGGAAAATTTAGCTGTTTGAATGCATTTGAATTATCTGAAATTTTATTTATATACTTTCCACCTGTTGAGAAATATTTGTGGTGTTCTTTTAGCTTTCGTTCATAATTCAAGCCCCTGTTTTGAAACTTCATATTTGGCATACTCTGAGGTATTGACAGACTGTTGCCCTGACTAGGAAAAACAATCATGGGCATTTAAAAAAAAAAAAAAACAAAAACATTCTTGGTGGTGTCCTTCCCTTCTTTGCTTTGAAGATTCACCAGGCATTTAATTATGTAAAGTCAATATGCTGCTATTTTGGAAACCTCAGTTATGTTTAAAGATACTGTGCATTCAATTCCAGGATGTTTTCTTCATTCGTAGAAGGGCTGAAAATATCCTGTGCAAGATGGCAAGCTTGTATAAATCTCCATGTAATGTGAATATTTCTTTGTGTGACTACCGTTTATTGTCTGTTTATTACACCATTAGCTTTACTTTTTTAAAAGTTGCACATCTCTTGCAATTTTAATAAAATCATAACATAGGAGTTGAAAGAAATATTTGAGTTGATCCATGACAGGAGAGAGATAGCAATGTATAAAGGCAGTATTTAATTACTTGAAAAAGGGTGACCATAACACTGTCAGATATGACAGATTACACAGCCTGCTCAGTAACTACAGTGCCGCTGCCCTCCCAGAAACCACGTCATCCCTGCAAATCAATTTGTTATTCAAGCAAGCTGGAACAATCAATGAAGAAATCAGCTCTGATTGCAGGTGGTGCTCCAAAGGGAGGCTATAGCCCTAGGTGAGATGTGCGTAAACCTCATCTGCTAAGGCTGAGACGACACCTATATGTATATGTGCAGTGCTTCATATAATGAAGAAATCAGCAGGTTCTATTGTGGGTGGTTGGGGTTTTTTGGTTTTGTGTTTTGTTTTTTGTTTTTTTTTTTTTCCACAAGTTGCTCGTTTTCACTATAGTATAGACTTGGCGATTTAAAGGCGGAATGATATTTTTTCCTTTCACAGGAGGAAATACTTTAAAAAACCTCAAAACAGTAGTTTAGAAAAGATAGAAGAGGAGGTAACTTCATAATTCACCATCCACCAGTGACTCAACCATCGTCCACCAATGTTGGAAATATGAATTAAATGTGTTCATTGATCACAACGTGTTGGGAAAAAGCAGTATGATAAGAGTGAAAATTGAATCAAGACTGTGTCTATGTCTGTCACCTACTTGTTGTATGACCTTAACCAAATTATTTCTATTTTGGGTTCTTTCTCTTTTCTGTAAGGTTTTCAGAGCAAGATCACGTTACAGGGTGATGCAAATGTCTGGAGCTGCAGTAAAATAGTAACAAAAGCTGGTAGTAGGGAATGTTTGAAGTTACGCAAGATACACAAGCTGAGTACGCAATGGCAGATGGACTGTGTATACATAGTTGTGTTTTATTTGCTCTAAGGTTGAATTCTGTCCCACAACGTCTTCAGTGTCCCCTTGAGGATAACTCTCAGAAGTCCTGCATTTGAAAAGCCAGAGGGGCGAAAAAGCACCTCAGGTTTTTTTTATTGCCTCAGTCTTTTACTGACTCAGTCAGAGGTTTACAGAAAAATCATGTTTGGATACAGCCTGGTTTTGGAATATAATCTGCCAGAGAGTGCTTTTGCACCCTTAGACCTGTAAAATTTGTCTTAGATTACTTCGGACTTCAATGAATGGAATTCAGTTTGGAACTTCAGTGGAGTTCCCTTCGTCATGCGGTCCTAAGGCCATATTTTTGGATCTGTGGTATTGAAAAACCTCTCAGTCTCTTCAGTTGATCTGCCGAGCTAACTCTTTGTTCCAGTGCTCTGAACCAGAGAGGGGTTTCCTTGCCTGAGAGATGAGTGGTTTTCTGCAGGTCTCAGTTGTTCTTTTCCTTCCAATTATATCCATCATACTACCATCACCACTTATCCATCCCTTATTTCAGGGACTTTTAATTCCTCCCCTCAGTGACTTTCTCTCTTCCCCTGTCATATCAGCAAGCTGCAGTCTGCTAACAAGAAGAGGTAATACTGCAATTCTTTCTGTCCTCGGTCCCTTTCCTCTCCACAACCATTTCTGCATTCTTCTCCTTCACATCCAGTATATTTCAGTCACATTGGAAACTTCCGTGGCACCTCATTCCTCGTATTGCTTTAGTTGTACTTCACCAGTATTTTGCCAAAGCTTCCTTGCCTGTGACATTACTCCAGTTCTCAAGGGCGACCTTCCCTGATCTTGTTTTCAAACTTTTTTTCCTACTCTCTCCATGGGTATCTCACCAATAAATTTGATGAGGTTAATAATCAGTTCACTCAATGGGCATGGAAATGAAAAACACAACAGGAAATATTAATGTGCTAATGCAAGTTAATGTGCATTGTAATTATGTGCACATAATGCACACAATGTGCTATGCATTTTGAGAGCCAATAACTACAAATATGCCAAAAAAGCATGATTTTTTTTCTCAAATGAGACTGAGTTACCAAAAGATTGTTCTAAACGAAGAACGTTTCTCTTGGCTTTGGTCTATGTGGTGTTGTGTCTAGTTGTAATGCACTTTAGTATTCTGCTGGAGATCTATTTTTTAATTTTACTTTTGTTTTTCTGTTTTGTTCTGCACTCAACTGATCACATAGTAGAAAAATGGTTAGTTTGTGGGCAGCCTGTCATAATCTGAGACCTTACTATACCACACAGTTGGGCTTGGAAAGGATGTCTACTAGGAGAGGATCCTGTGGAAATCATGGCTAGTTTATTCACCCAATTGCAGCTACAGTTTAATCTCCTACAGAATTTCTTTTTACATATGTATTATATTTATCTTCACTACCTATCATAATTTCAGTATTTTAAAGTAATAATGATGTCTGGTAAAGGCGAAAAAACTAACGGCAAATTCCGTTACAAAGGCTATGTGCATATAATTAAAGAAAAACATTCTCTAGAGCCAGGAAGCTGGAAATGAAGCCTTATTTTATGGTATCTGAAGGTATCATCGGGGAGAGCTATTAAATGCATGCTCCATTTATAGTCTTCTGTGCAGAATCTGATATTTTACACTATGCTTCGCTCCTTATGTTTATGAAGATGTTGGTGATTCATTTTTTTTAATATAGCTGTTCCTATCTATTAATTTTGTTCTCTATTATTATATACCTGAGTATGCTTATCTAACTGAATCTACATTGAAACCAAAAAACATCCTTCATGATCTTTGGTGAGGTTGACTGTAAATCTTTTATGTAGATAAATCATAACTGTATTGCATTTGTTTACCCCATTTGGCCTATCTTTCTCAAGTTAATTAGTGACTTGATTTGCAGCGATAGTGATAAGTCTCATTTGAGGGCAAGTAAATGAAGCCCTCCCAAAGTTTCCCCTGGATAAAAACTGGGTATCCCTGGTAAATCCTCAAACACTTGGATACCTAAATGTACTTTTATCACTCCTACCTATATAGATAAACTGTAATTATGAACTAGTTCCTACTAAGGCTTATTTCTATTCCCAGAAAGGGAATTTGAATTTTTTCCCCAGCAAAATTTGAGCTGATAAACTATTTATAAACCTAGATGTTTTTAGAAGTGCTTGTAAATGCACTTAAAGTCTTCCAAGAATTTTACCAGATCCCAAGAGGAAGCAACTGAAATTGTTCAATGTGTCTTGTGAGTGTAAATGTTATTGAATTGGCCTTATCTTGTGGACAGTCTCCAGGTTCTTATTTCTGTGGGTCTTGGGATGCACTGGTGAACAAAGGGAAAGTGACTCCTATGTCAGTACAGAAGAGGAAAACCAGCAGAAAAATATTATTAGATAGAAGGAGATTGGTGAATTGGGGAAAGCAAGCTTGGGAAGGAAGCACTGGACAGAGAGGATTCTCCATTGTGGAACATTGTGCCTCATGTGGAACAGGTGGCACTACAAGTCTTAGTAGATGTTGTTAGAAGATAATGCACTCCTGAAGTTTTGCATTGTCTTTCCTAATCCAGTACACACATACAAAGACCTTAGGCTTAGCAGACCGTAAGAAGCCTAAATAATATAGGCAGCCTCCGAGAAATCTTTACGTGATGGTTGTAAGGTTAACGACAAAAAAAAGTTGTTATAGCAGCTAAGTTCTCCAAGGGTTTGTGGAACAAATGCAGATGTTAGACCCTGAAAGAGCATCCAAAGTTGGAGTACATGCTCTTGAAGACCTTGTTAGGTGGCTGATTAGTAATGAGTGCTAGCTCTGTTTACGCACAGATCATCAAAATTAGCATCTTGTGTCTGTTGTACAGGAAGATGTTTACCTAGAACTGATTTGAGCATGTGAAGGACATTGTCTGAACGTTCTTACTAGGCAATTAAAGAAGGCCTAAAGAAGCTCTTTCTGTGTATTCATTACTTGCTACTCAAACTAGTTTGCTAATATTGTTCTGAACAATATTTCTTTTGAATCAAAGATGTTGCTCTAATGTGCGTGTGGGGAAAAGTCCTGCTTTCCTGTCCTAAAATAATCTCTTATAATTTCTGAAAGTGAATGACTCTGTACTTTCCATCATAGAAGACTATGTATTGAGGCCATTGCTAAAGCATGGTTATGTATATTAATAGAAATCTCTACTTGCTTCCGTACTGCTTTTGTAATAAAGTCACGTTTAACCTGAGATTGCTGCATTCTGGTTTCCATCTCCATTAAGACCCTATGTAAGCCATGTTATGAAAATTCCTGAATGAATTGTGATCTCAGAGACCTGCTTACCTGGTTTCAATAGAAACGACAACCCCAATTTACCTGAAATATTTAGTTTGTCTAGTGAAGAATTTGAATTTGCTGAGGGATATCTCCTTCAGAACTCTGGCCCAGCATCTTCCCAAGGCCAAAGGGAAAGTTTAAGAATTCCTGTAAGTGTTGGAAAGTGTGGAAAGCAACTAGAAGAGGAGACACATATTCAGGGAAACATCACACCTCTACTTGTATTCTTTTCGATGCTGACCTAATTATTTGGGGGTTGGATTTTAATTTTGCTTCTTTCTTCTGCTCCCTGCCTTGCTTGCTTGCACGCACGGCTAAGAGAGAGTAAAGTAGAAACAGTAGTTTGCTTCCACCCAGTACAAATGCCTGAACAGTTAAAGGAGCTGAAGAAGTTGAATTTAGACAAGTACCTGGAACTGCAGGATGTATATTCCTTTTGGAGGTGTGGTAGAAATCCCCGGCTGAGTTGGGATCAGTTTATTGAACTCCTCCATGAGCTCTCAAAGTAGAATCAATGAGACCTGGTAATATGGGACTTTTCAGTGCTATTCTTCTTGTTGTTTTTCAAAGGAGAACCACCGTTTACTAAGCAGTGCTTTAAGCTACGTAGGAAACCTGCTTGGGGGCTATGGAGTAAAAGTATCATATCTGCATTAATCCAGTGCCACCTGCTGAGCCAGCAACTGCATTGTGCACTGCGTCTTTTCTGATGGTAGAGTTACATTGAACCAGCTGATGCTCTGGTAGTCTAACTTTGGTATAAAAGCTACTACCTTTGAAGACACTTTTCTGGAAATTTGTAAGTGGTACTGTTAGTTTTTCTTTCAAGTTGTGTTGGTTAAAATTTGTGCCCTAGCCTGCAGCTCAGAACTTCTGCTTTACTGAAGCAGCACCATGATAATCCAGGTGTTTTAAGGGAAAACAGGGCTTATTTTATTTATTGCTATTTTCCTTATATTTTTTGTAAGAGTGCAATTAAAATGCCCACCCTTCTTAATTGTTTACTTGGAGCTCAGAGAACACAGTTCATTGTTAGGAAGAAAAAGAATAACTCAGACAAGTTGGTCAATCAGTGTGCAGCTTGTTTCAATTTTTACACTGCTTCTATTGTGTGGAAAATATGACTTTTATAAGCATGATAGTGCAACCATTAAATGAGAATTTTTGAAAATGTTACGTCCATAACATGAGAGGATTTCAGAAATTGATTATGTACTCTTAGAAAACACTGTAATTTAAGTTGTTGCAATGTTCTTTAGGTGTATGCTGTACAAATACTACAACCAAAAATCTGCATCAAAGGAGCATTGTTTGCAAAATCAACTACTCAAAAGCTAGGAAATACTGGATTTATGGTCGTTTGTGCAAATGTAATTCTTCTCTCTTGTATGTGCTTTCTGCACACTGAATGAGGCAGGAGTCCCAGAGAAAAACAGTGCGCAATCACGTAATCAGATACTTAATCACAATGCATACACATGTGGAGCAGAATTAAGGTTGTATGTGCAACCATAAATCTGATGTTCCCTGACTCTGGGGTACCTGATGTTGAAAGAATTTCATTTAAGTTGAGACATTTGTTGGTTTTAGGTATGATTTCCTAGCTTTAAAAAGGAAAAGGCTGAAATACTCTATGTAACTGTTAAGGTTGGATGCAGCTTTAAGGATGGAAGTTCAGGGTGAGGGTCTGAACTTTACAGCTGGTCCAATTCTCAAGTACCACAGCGCAAACTATGTTAGATTGGAGCAGTGCAGTGCTGGGGACATTAGCTGTGCTCGCCCCTGTAACTGTAACAGCTTTCCCTGCCTTTTGGACTTTCTGCCTTCAGCACTGTAACAGAAATTGCTGCCAAAGGAATTGTAGGGATTAGTGGTGGCTGGCAGGGTGAAGGAATTGTCTCTGTGCAGTGGCAATTAATTGCCAGATTCAGGTATATTGGGCATGAGGAGTGCCAAACGCTATCTGTTTTCCTTCTGGGTGAAGAGAAGTGAAGCAGAATTTTGTGCGTTGGGGAAAAATAAAATGCTCCTAGCTTGAGGACTTACTTGACTTACTTTTTTTTTTTCTTTTCTGCTGTGCATTACAAGAGCCTACTACAAACTGCACAGATTTGAGAGATCTTCAAATATAAATCCACAAGGTGGATTAATAATTGGAAATGTGAGGGTGTTGAAATATTTTAGAGTACTATCATCTGCTAAATTTGAAACGGCGTGCCCAGATTGAGTATCTTCGAATGCATCAAGATTTTTGGAAAAGAGCAAGTGGTTTTTAGAAGATTTCAGTTCAATTTACTTGCACAAATAGCTCATCAAAACTGATGGATAATTGTTAAAAAATATAACAGCCATCTTGCATGAAAGAAGCCAACCCGAAACAACCTATAGCTGTCCAACTATTCTCGCCAGCAGCTAACTGCTTTTGGCAAAGCTTCATAAACTGGGCACAGCTCAGCTGCCTTGTTACCCTGCCTTGACAGCTACATCACAACGTCGAATTGCCTGTGCTGTTGGAGCTCAAGTGGGACTTGCGCATCCAGCACTGCATTTGGGTCAGAACGCTTGCAGTCAAGTGAGTGGATTCTTGGCCTTCGACCTCTTGCTTTTTAATGCATCACCTCAGTTTTGTAGCTCTCATGTGGAGCTGCACTGATCAGAAGTGTAATGTGAAACTGATTTTGCAAAACAATAAATTGCAGAAAGCTTGAGGAAACAGGTGGTTTTGGTTAGTAAATTGCACATAAAATACAAAACATCAGTAAATGGGAGTCTTGGCCCCAGGAGAGGAGAAGCGATGTTTAGCCCCCTTGCTTTCCCTGTTCTGGTGATTGGTTTAAACTCACTTGCCTTTGGCCCCAAAGGGGGCAGTTCTAGCAGTTTAGAATAGCCAGAGACTGCAGAAGCCCAGTCACAACCTTCCTGTCTGCATTTGCTGAGGATTGTAAATAGCAAGTTACAGCAGCAAGGAATCTGAGCTTCGCATGGGATTACGTCCGATACAGGGATTTCCTAAATTGCTGGATTTGCCAGCTCTGTGGACCCTGATAGTGGTGAAAGTGGCATAATCTGCTAGATTATCTGGACTCCTTTCAGGGTTTACGATGCTTCTGTTCTGTGTGATGGCTTATTATTCACGAAGAGAAATGATATCATACCAAGAAAAACTAATAATAAACAAAGCCCTCAAAACACTACTCTCCTCCCACCAAACACCAAAACAAAAGAAAAGAAAAAAAAAGAAAAACAACTTCCTTTGCAATTTACACTGAATAACTTTTCCATGAGGCTCAAACTGACTGCGGTAATAAAATGTAGTTGATACTGAATTAATCTTACCAATTTGATGCATGTGGTAAGGATGATGGTTGCTTCAATCCTTACTGTACCAAAGATGTATAAATGTAAATTGTGTTTTCTGAACTGGAGCTCTCTTTAATGTTGACTTCTAGCTGTGTTGCAGCTAAACCCATGCCCAGATCCAAGACTGCAGACGCTCACACACAATTAATCTCACAAATTTATGAATGCCAGAGCATGGAGCAAAATGAAAACAACTGGAGGAATGTATAAGGAGAATAATTGGACTGTATCCAGATGTGCATGTGTAAAACATCACCGATTGACTCCTCCCCCATATCCTGTCTGAAGAAAGGAATTTTTTCAAAAATAAACTGGAGTTATTTGAAAGAAGTTGTGGTGTCTGAATGCAATCTAATAGGCAGGATTAGTGGTAATTAGGTACATTCTTTGCTGTTTGGTTTTTTGGTTTTGGTTTTGTTTTTTTCAACTCTTAGTATCATTGAATTTAGCAGATTCATTGCCAGTTTCAGTGTTACAGCTGGAGCTTTTACTCCACATATTTGAGCTGCAGGATAGAAGAGGAGAATCAGAAGGATTGTATGAGAGTGTGTGTTCTGCATTGAGAATTTTGTGAGTAGCGGCAGGCACTATCTATCAGATATCAGAATATTTTTGTATGAAAGCTGGTTAAGAGGCAGAGGGACACTTGAAAGGTTTTATACAGAGGGATTTTACTAAACTGAAAAGAAACATGGCCCTTTCTCATGTTTGCAGATTGGAATAACAATGAAGGTAATAAACATGCTCTTACATACATTTTTGTTAAATTGCTGACTTTCAGTGAAAGGGGACTATTGCAGTGTATGCAGTTACGGCCAGCGTCTCTTGTCTCAGCCACCACTGTATACTCTTTGAGAGATCTGTGATTACAACAGGGATGGGAAGAGAAGACAAAGGAAAGGGAAGGAGAAAAGTTTAGACTGAAAAAAAGTAATCTTTACTGCTTTGTTGATTAAAAAAAAAAATTGATAAATTTGCAATTCCCCTAATTATTTTTATGCATTTTAAATGTTCTTACTCTTTATTAAATTGCATTGCCCACCTTTAAATACATTATGTGCTTTCTCAGCACAAACTTTCCTAGACATTTTGTAACACTTATTTTTCTCCTCAAGTTAAAATAGCAGGAACCTTGGCCAAGTTTCACGAAACACCCTCACAGGCTTGGTCTACTGTCTTATGTTTACTTTGGTTCTATACCCAAATAGGTTGAGAAAAAAGAAAGAAATAGCAGTGAATCTTCTTAAAAGCTGCAATTGATACTTACTGTGGGGAAGACTCGTAATGTTCTGATTCTTTTTCTAGTCCTTGCTCATACAGCAGTGTCCCTGAAGCCAAGGACATGAAAATGAAAAAAAAAAAATTCTTTGGGGTTTGGACCACGAGACTCTAGCCACCTCCCTCCACAAGAGCCTTTATCACAGAAGCACTCTGTGCTGATTTCTTTTCACAAAATCTTGTTTTGGATTTCAACCTTTATTTTAGCTTTGCTTAAAATGGAGTTGAAGCAATATTACAATTTGGCTTTTGTTGAAGGGATGGGTTAGAACTTGGGCTTTCTGTGCCTCAAGGGGTTCAACTTTTTTCTGGCCCTTCCCCCGCCCTCCTCCCCCCCCCAGTGGAAAAGGACATACTAAACCATCCAGCCAGGCTCATATTGTTGCCAGAGATATAAAATTCTTGCACTTAAAACTGAATGAACACAGAGGCATGATACTGTTTTTACACCAGGTATAAAATTGCCAGACACAAATCTGATTTAACAGAATATGTTTTTGAACTTAGTGTCACAATGTTTCCACTAGAATACAGTGAAAGATATTTTTGAGAAATAGCAATAGTCCTTGGATAAAGAGTCCCAGAGGTTCATCTGAAAATGCTTTATAGTTGGAAAGACACTTTAAAAAAAAAAATAAATTCAGAATTGCCACAGCTCGTCATGTTGATTCGCTGAAGTTGCAGCAGCTGTCGAGGTGAGATCAAGTTGCCTTGGCAACAGCACATATTGTATAACAGTACCACACCACCATCAAACCATGGAGGTGAGAAGTAGTTTAAAAGCGTTACTAAATTTTTATGATACGTCTGCTACGTTTTCAACCTTGTGGTTGGCTGAGTTTACCCAGCCTAGCCTTCTTGGAGCCCAGAAAGCTCAGCTGCTGAACCTGGTTTGGTGGGGAAAGGGGTGAAAAAAATCCTTAATTTGTGTTTTTTGAAATGTTAAAGTTAAGTTAAACTGTCTTTTTTATAACTGTTCTTTTTAATTTTGCTCACACTCACAATGCAGAGTTACTGGTGTATGTAAATGCATTTCTCATTTTTGTACCTTCTATTACAAGCAAGAGTGACTTTTTTTTCCACTATTTTGGGTAATGAAAGCAGGAGATCTTTAGAAAAATCTATTAAAACTTGGCAGAGAAAGCCCCCAAACCATGAAATTGGCCTGGTTTTATGATTGCATTACAAATTTGAGCAAAATCCCTAAAGCATTCGAATGGTGAGGTTTCTCTCTTTTGTGACAACACATAGGTGCTGTGTTTTCTTTCCAATTTGCTTGCTTTCCGATCCTTTGTGCTTCCCACAGGTGTTTAATTTAATAGATTATATAATCCCTTCCAACCACATTATTCACAAGGGATATCTGTTTGCATACCCCACCTTCTCTATCATACATTCAGCTAGAGAACTTTAGTGGCCTCCAGAAGGTATTTAAGGCTCTTTTGAGGATTTCTTTACTATCAAGTGTGTGTCTTGGTGAAGTGATAGTCATGTAAAGTTTCCACCTACTTCCACTGTTATTTCACTACTTTTTAGTTAATTTTGAGAAAGATTCAGATCATCTTTAGTCTTTTTTTGGCTGTGATATTTAGATGCCTTTAATTAGAAACCAGGCAAAAAAAAAAAAAAAAACAGTGGCTAGGTTATTTCGTACTTTTAAACTTAAATGTGAAAACAGCAAACAAACTAAAAAGAATGAAAACATTGTATCAGCCTTAAGCAGAGGGGAAAAAAGCAGCAAGAGGAGCAAGTGCTATGAAAACCCTGCAAATCACAACCACCTGGTTAGAGTAGTGAGTCCTGTGTAACTTTATAAAGAACTGATTTCAGTTGTAGTGTCCAAAAAACAAACCTGCAAGATGCTGCCCAAAGCACTAGTTAATAATTATTGCATACAGCTTGGAGTCAGCCCAGATTCTACAGTGCTGTTGGATCCTCTCATGGGTTCATGCATACCACAGTGATTATTGAATGCTTTTTCAAGGTCCATTGTATGTTGTTACTCGTGGGATTTGGTGCCTCTAGTGTTGAGCCGTGGAACTATTTAACAAAGCTACATCAACAGCAGGTGTGGTAGTATTTCTACTGTGTAGTGATTTCATGGCCTGTGTAAGTTTGGTTGGTTTTAAGTATGCCATACAGATCTCAATGGAGTGATTTATTGTCCTTGGGAGCTGATCTAGCTATGGAGTCTTTTGTAAAAGTTATTCATAGTGTACCTAACTGTGGTTGGAGTCGCTGCTGCTGTACTTTAGAATCAGAGGGAGTTCAAAAGACGTTTCTTCTGCTCAGCTGGGACCGCCTTGCACATTTGGTGTCCTGGTTGGTGAAGAGAGGCTGAAGGTGTGTCTTTGGGCGCAATTGCTCAACTTGGAGCAAGGGCAAGCTGAGTCATGCCTGTATCATAGTATGCTGCTCATTGATCAAGCTTAAAGCTGTTCTGGAACTAAAAACACTGTCATCACACCTGCACAGGTACTTGTGCTGATAACCTTATTGAAAGTCAGGGCTCACTAACCTGGGTGCAGCCCCTTGGAAACAGGTCTATGCTACGTCCAGATTTGTGCTCGTTACCTTTGTTCGGTGTTGCCTTGTGCAGGATGGTACCACTTTGACAAAAATCAATTTGGCTGGGCTTCCTGCATTTTGTTCTGTTGTGTCCTTAGCACAGGTGATGATGTATTCATTTTTCCAGTGTTAGTCTAGCAAAGGATATTTGATGATTGTGGATTGTGAAGACTAGGGAGAAGAAACTGGAGTAATAGTGATGAGGGAGGAATCTTACAGTAGACTTTCAAGCCTATTAAACTGTCCAGCCCAAGCACTGATTTGTTCCCAGCAGATGCAGTTTTGTTACGTAGTTGCAAAGCTTGACACTTCATAATTAATTTAAGTGAGGGTGCATGGAGGCAAATCTTAAAAAAACAGTTATCAGTTTGTAAATAATCCTCATTTTCCAAACATAATATGGTTTTGCAGTCTTTAAAATAGGGTTTAGCTGCAACATCAGAGGAAAGAACATGTTACTGGAAGACTGCCAGCTGACATCCAAGCTCTTAGTCAAGGTGAACAGGATTGTTAGCCCTAGGGCAGGAAACGTTACAAGTATTTTTACAGTGTCAGTTCCCACAGTGAAAGTGATGATAATAGTCCTGTTAGTAATCTTGACTTTAGGACTACATTTCTCAGACCAGCTTACCTTCTTCTGCTCCCATTGCATCATAGACCCATACATTTGAATGTATGTTTTTACCAGTAATGGGAATATGACTGAGTTCTACTGAGCTGTCTCTTTTTATTAACCACAAGTAACAGACCTAAAAACTATAGAATTTTTTTTTGGCTGAAATGTTTTGTTAATTGCTTATTTTAGTTGCTTGGGTGAGTGAGCTAACCTATTAAATCTTCCAGTAGTTTTAAATAATAACTTGATTTTTGGAAGCTATTTTCTGTTAGCTGAGGCAACCAAATTATTTTCTTGGCAGCCAGAGCACAACATATGTACCAGAGCAAAAGCTATTAGGAAGGGGATCAGAAAACTGATTAGTACATCAGGCTGTTAGTTGTCACGAAGGTTTCTGTGTTCTGCACAGGAGAGTCAGTTTTTTTCTCCCCTGTAAAGCTTTGAAGGCAGTTTTATCCTGAGCTGTAGAGAAAAGGCATCACTATTTTTGATTTGTTGATAACCTGCCATTGGGGAATTGTATAGTAGATGCATTTTGTTCCTATTATCCATTCAGTTAGGGATTATCTTACTCATAGGTCAGATCCTTAAAGAAATGGTATTTGAATTAATTCTGTCTCTCTTTATAATGGCAAAAGAGAGAGGCTGATATTTGAACACACTTGGAATAATTGCCATAATACTTTCTTTTGCATTAATGTCCTTTCTCTGCCAGTACTGAGGGCACAGACCACCATCCACCCATGCAGTAGTTATTGTTGAATCATCTACTAGCTCACTTACATGTCAAGCCTTGCTGTCTGTCTGTATACATGGTTGTCATCACCATTGAAGTTAACATCCTCTCTTCTTGAGTGAATATGTATCATTTATGATCCATAGCTAGGTGGATTTTATCATGATTGCCATGTTGGCATATATAATTGGAGTAGAATGAGAATGTTCCTGAAGCCTCATGTCTCTGAAACTTGATGGCATTTTCAGCAGGAATAACAATTATGCTCTGACTGCCTCCACTGAACCCTCCCCTAGGTCCATGTGGGAAAAGCCAGACAGGTAGTGAATGCACACCCCCATAACTCTGATAGCACTGGTCTAATATCTACCACAGAACATGTGTGCAGTGAAGCACTGTGTGTGCCCTGTGGATGGAGGCTGATACGAATGTGCGTGTGGCCTGTCTGCTGCACTAGGCTACCTGGCTTCTGAGAATCCCAAATAACGGTTCATGACCTTTATTTTCTGTTAGGAAAAGTTTCCATTGGGATAAATGAGCTTCTAGAAAGGATTTTCTATGGAAGTGGTGCCTGAGCTGGAACATGTCTATTTTACTGTTTACTAGAATGTGAAACCACAAAATTAAAACACTGAAACAAGAAGAGAAAGAAATTATTTAACTATGAGTTGGTGTATGCTTGTCTTCTGTTAAATTTGACATTTCCCCATTTATAGAGTCACTTAATAAGCCAGATAGACTGGAGATGATGTGAGGATGGTAAAAAGCATCGGTGGAAGAGACGACAATGACTCCAGCCTGAAAATAAGGGCTGTACAAATAGGAATGTTCTTGTTTGATTTAATAGTGTGGGAGTAATCACTGCAGAGATACAGTATCTCTTCTGTTACTTGTTTTTATATAACATCTAGTCAGTCCTTGGCTATTGATAAAAGTCACAAAAACAGACTATAACCTTCATCAGTGTGAGCAGCTTTTATGTGATACATCATCTTTTATGAGAGACATCCCATGTGATAATTCATGTTTCTAAGCATATCTAGTGTGCTCTCTGCCTATCTAATTTTTTTTTTCCTTTTGGTTTCCCACTTTTCCGCTGCCCTTTTAATTTTATTACCTGGCTAACAACTGAGAAGCAAATTTAGGGCTGTGGTTTAAACATTTTGCAAAAAAGAATAGACTTGTAACTAGAACATAGGATGAAGAGTTAAAAGCTATGATTCAGTTCCTATTCCTACTGTTTATGTGTTAAACTTACTGTAAGGAGATACTGTCAACGTAAAGCCAGACTTCAATCTGTAAATTTGTTATCTGTTTGATGTAAACAAAACATTACCATAATGAAAAAGCTAAGGAATAAAAATATCTTCTTTTGACATTGTATATTTGACAGCATTTTGAAAAGTAGCAATTCCTGTCTTAAGTTAAATCTGTGTGTGAAAGCAGCAAATGCCAGATGCTAAAGAGGAACAACGTCTAATGGGATACTACCGTCCCCACAGCAGACGGTTGGGCAGCATGTGGCTTGCTCCCTGGCTTTATGAAACTTTGTTTTCCTTGCATGGTTTCCTTTTTTCTTTTCTAAGTGCAGCTGGGGGCGTCCATAAGAAAGGATTCCTGGAATCACACTGAATTCGTAGTCTCAAGGATGCTTGGCATCAGTTAGAGGTCGCAGCTTAAGTATGTGCTTTGTTTAAAGAGTCTTCTGTTTATCAGCTTTCACAGAGGAAATGCAAAAGTCAGTCACTTTTTTGATTTCATCTTCTGTTTATCTTGGAGAAAACAATACTCAAAAAAGAAAATTAATTTTAAAGATACAGAATGATAGGTGGGTGCTTGGACGAACAGGTAGGACTTTGCACTACTGAATACAATATTAGCTTTGTTTTGTTTTAAATGGAAACATCAAATTAGTGTCTCTTTACAAACTGTCTCACCCAGAAAATATGAAATGTTTCCTTTAAGATTTCAATTTAATAATTAATGTTTTTAGACAGTGCTTAGATCCTTTATGCAATGCAGAAAGGCAAAAAGTAAACGTTGTCTAAATATTTAAATGCCAGTGCTCAATAATGAGTTAAAAATACTGCACATTTTTGGTAACGTTAGAAACCCTGATGGGTGGAGTACAGCAGTGGGCGTTTTAGTGTAGATGGGTTTATTAACCGTTTGCTGTACAGCTGAAGTACAAAAAGACTGAAGCAATGGCCAACAAGAAAGTGGATACTTAAGAAGCTGTGCTTAATGAAGCCTCTTTAAAAACTCTTTTCTACGCAAAAGAGATTTAGTATTTTCTACTGCAGGAGGAGCAAAGATTTTAACCATTTTCTGATTACTAGCTTTTTCTTCTAAATACTATAGGAAAAGCATTGCAAGAACAGCTTTAAAGAGTTAGGAAAGCTCATTAGCAACCAGTTGCCAAAATATCTGTTTCTACGTACTCTACCCAAGTAAGAATAATCAAATTAAACAAAAGATGATTTTTGCATCTGGTTTTGAATCTGGAAATAAGTTGATGCAGACAGGGATTCACTGGACACTTTAATTGCTGTAATAAATTTGCAGTAAACCTTGTGGAAATATTTTCTTTTTTCACTGTGAAGATGGGTATGTCCTTACATAAAGAGAAGCCTGCTTCCTCCTTTGTCTCATTGTTGACTACTATAAATTTGCAGTTAGATTTTTATACTAGGTACATAAGAAATGCTATCTGTATGAAAAACTATGGGAAGTGTAGGCATCAACAAAGGTGGTCAATGAGCTGTCCTCCCAACAACAGAAACTTCAGGAAGAAATGCCATTTTATTGTGCTTTTCAAAAATAGCCTCTGACAATTCCACAAAATGGGTGCTTTGTGGGAGGGCATTCCACATTGTGGGAGCAGAGCAAGTGCCTTTAGGCATCTGACGTCAAAATGTGAACAAGAACTTCAGTCATTTATAGTTATGTTTCTCCTTGGTTATGAAAAAAAATACCAGTCTAGCAATAATATATATAGTGAGCTTAATTTGGGGGTAACCACACTTTATTGGCACAAGTGACATGAAATGTCTGAATTCTCTATTCTTTCCATAATGACCTCCTCTGCTGTGTGCAGTGCACGTGTTTCTATAGCCTTCATTTAGGACATGTGAAGTGGTGCTTCTCTGCAAGTTATTGGCCGCTGAGATGGTGAACCAACACCCTGCCCTACCAAATGGAAAAGATGACTAGTTACTCCTGGCCTAGGTTGGGACACAGCCAGGAGGGGATAAAGGAAGGTGTGGTGCATTATTTCCCACAGCCTTGATCACTTTGTTCTTGGAGCAGAACCAGAAGTTGACCTCTTCTCTGGAAGTAGAAGGTGCCTCTATTGCTTGAGTCTCCTGCTCAGCTGCACTTAGTATTGCATGGTAGGAAGTAGATGCCCCTCTTTTCTAGGTTTAGTTGGTACTGGCAGCTTATTTTCTAGACTGGCAGTTCTTATGCTGGGTAAGCATGGGGTCCTGTTCCCTTTCAGCCCAACACCGAGAAGTAGCTGCACCATTCCTAGTAAATGGAGTTCCTTAGTTCTGTCATTAGGAGCGTCTGTCTCAATCACCCCTTCCGAGCTCTGTCTAATACATCACTCTGAGCACTGTCCTGAGGAGCATGGCATGGGAGCTGGGATTTTCAAAAAGCACTTCTGGAAAGAAGGAGCTTGTTAATACAGGCCTATGGTATGCAAAATTCTCTGCCCTGGGGTAGAGCAGAAAGGAAAAGAGAATGTGCTTTAAACAGAAAAATATTTGAGAATCTCTGAGTTAGGCTGTGTTTCCAGTGAAGATTGTCATCTTGTACAGCAGAGATGCTAGCTGCCATGTAAATAGCAGAGGAAGTGTAGGGCTTAATTCCTAGGAACTCTTGGGCTTTAGAAGTCAGGTTTGCTTTTCCGTTCACTCTATGTAATTTAGATAAGAGGTTTACACGCCGAGTTGTACTGTCATGGTTTTAAGCTGTTGATTTAAAACTGAGGCGCTTGAGAGAACTGAAAAAATGAGGGGAGGGGAAGCAGTGCTCAACCAAGCAGTGGGTCAGCTTTTCCCATAGTTAAAATACATCATTATCATCAAGTCTTGTACCATGGATCATTATAGTGATCATTGTGGATGGTAATGCACATGGTCTTTGTTCCTTAGTTACCTTCAGGAATGTTCAGAACATATCTCTCCCTGTTTGGTGTCAATCCCACGTGAATACATGTGCTTTTGATATGAAAAATGATGCTTTTCCAATTATTTTCTGTCTGACTTCCTATACAGGAATATAAAGATACGTCAGTGTTCCAGATTATGTGTATTATCCCACTAGGTCTGTCAGATCAATTAAGTAATGATTTTGATTCTGTATTTAAAAGTTCTAGTTTCTCTGGTTTGTTTTGTGTGCTATTAGTAAATCAATCCATAGATGTTTTAGACACGTGTGCATCACTTTCTTCCATAACCCATTCTTAACCTTACTCCCACATCTACAGCCTCTTGGCCAGTCACCGTATGTTATACTTATTGGTAGGTCATTCTGTATTCTCATTTTCATTTTTGAGATACTCTGCTTTAAAGTCCTCCTCATTAGATTCTTCTCCCTCACATCCCACCTCACCTTTAGGATATGGATAAATAGAGAACGTGTATTGTGATTTTATAATTGATAGCTTTTTTTTCTTCTTAAGCAGTGCTGTTTCTGTTTGGATGCACATATATGAGGGCAGTGAAAATTTTCTTAGACTGCAGAGTAAGTGGAGAATGTACAGCCTAATTCAAGTTAATTAGAAGTGTGCTTTTATGAAACTCAGCTCGTGACAGCAGTCAATTTTTGTGCTAAATGATCCTAATAATGAAATGTTTAAGATCAGAGAATTTAGAATCTAATGGTAATTAGAATAGAAGTATTTTATTTTAAGGGGCATACGCCTGTTATATAAACTGTTTGTCCTTTTCAGTGAGCATTAGAAAAAATTCCATCATGTGCTGCTTCTCTCCGAGATGGTCTTCTGTCCTAGTGTTCTGAGAGGGTCTGGGATTTTGTTTACGCCTGCTGAAAATATCAGAGGCCACTGCATTCCCATCTTCATTTAGCTTGAAGAAGAATGTAGTGTCTATTTTCTAAGACTGCAATATATGGTTTCAGTCCCGTTACAAAAAAGTCCCTAGAAGTAGTGGTCTCTGTCCACATACAATCTGTGGCCAGAATTGTCTTTGCATTTTAGTACTTGCTATCTTTAAAAACACTTTTCGCACCAAATGTCCTTGGCAGGAGATGAGAGGTGTGTCAGGAAGTGAATGGAAGAAAAGCAAGGGGAATTGGGGCTCTCCTATAGAGGCTGTATGAAGCTACCCAATGAATTTGATTTAAAGAATCTTAGTTTTGTTTTATTAGACTAAAGTGTATTTCTCCCTATCTGAATTGGGTTATCCCCCTCCCCATTTCTAAAGTGCAGTTTCAGGGTAGATTGAAATGTATTTCAGGTATTCTGTTTCCATTAGGGAATGTGAATTTCGTTTAACTGTTATTTTCCCAGACTTATAATGTTTGGGTTTGGTAGGGTTTGTTTTTAATTATTATTTTATTTTTTACTCATGGCTGTAGTCTGTAATGTATTTTATTCAAATATGCATGCATTTAGCCTTGTCTATTGCCATGTACCTTTTTTTCTGGGACTTACTAATAATTAGATAGTTTGGTAATGTATTAGTATAAACCCATCATTATTTCATTATATTTCAGAATAATTTATTATTACATATTTAAAACAAATATAAACTGCTAGACAATCTAGTTTTTATAACCTTGGGAATATTCTCAAAGGGGAATAGAATGTTATTTCAGCAAAATGAATGAATTGAGAAAATAATTAAAATATGTGGTCAGTTTGGGTAATGCAAATGTAAAAAAATGGATTACAGAAAATCAAATTGCTTGATACAAAGTTTATGTAACTCTTAGGCAGACTTGGAATATTTTAAATGAACATTTTATTTCAATATTGAGAGTTTTAAGGGACAGAGGAAGGACTTAATGAAAGGGTTTTCTTTGTTTTGTTTTGTATTTTTTTATTGTTATTCCACGGACAAGTTTGCAATAAGCTGTTCTCCCTACTTTGTATCTTTGAGTGTCTTGAAAACAGAATGAGTTAAAAAAAAACATTTGTCCAAAATGTTATTCTTTATTACTTTAGAACATATTACAGGATTATATTAGGAATCACTGTGTATGAAATTAGTTCACTGACTAATAATGAGATGCTTTCCACCAGTAAGACTTGGTTGCATGAACTTAATTTTTGGAATCAGTCCTGGAATTAATTTATATGTAGAGAATAATAAACCTGGGGGGGATTTGTACTTGATAGCTTGTTTCACTATTACAGATTCCTTGGTGAAATTCAAGTTTGTACCTATATTGGTAAGTTAGTTATCTGCTTACATGGATTTTTGTTGTTACTGTGCCTCTTTAATGTTGAAACAATCTTTATATATCAGTGCTAGAAAACAGTTGTAATCATTTTTTCCAGCAGCATTTTCTTGTTGGCTGCAGTATCTGTAAAAACTAACGACATTACGGAGTAATGGAGTATATCTTTCAAAGCACAAGTAACAAAGCAATAGGAGTGTTTTGACATAGTGTTTAAAGAAAAAAAAAACATGGAATTTGGTTTCCTGCCCAGAACTTTGACTGACTGTCTGGGAATTCAGTGCCGTATGTCAATGTTATGTAGAATTAGTGTACGTACTTTGGAGTGATGCTTTACAAATATAATAGTGTCCCACAAGTTTAAGGCAAGTGTACTGAGAATCTACAGTATTTTGAGTCAACATTGATGAAGCCCTGTATTCTTGAGGAAGTGTTACATTTCCTAATAAATATTTCATTTTCTTCCAGAGAAGCAGAGGTTTTGTCTTTCTCATCTGTAATACAACTGTATACTATTAAAAAAATAAATAAATATATATATAAAAATCCATGCTTTTGCAGGCATTTCAACTTTCAGATTTCAATATGCCTTTTTTATTGTCTTTTCTGTGTTTGCAATAATGTCATTACCTCTTCATTGTCATTGTTTGTTTATAGTTCTGAAACTCCTGGAGACTTTCTAAGAAGTATGTTTCAAAGGTTATTTGAAACAGCTGGGGTTAAGCAGTTCTGCTGCAGGAAAAATTGATATCTCATTTATTGATTCTTTAAAATCTTATTTTCGTAATATCACTTCACCAACAATAGCTCTCCTAGCTGCTCAGTGCAGATTTTTAGAGCATGATGAAGATAATTCTTACAGATATATTGATTATTAGAGGGGTTTTTTTTTCTTATGAAAGAGCTCCTTCCCTAATTATGTTCTTGGGGATTCCAACCGATAGTATCTTAATGGAAATGATTAAGGGAATGCAGGTGTTTGTCGTCTTAACTCAGCTTCTGGTCTACATAATGGTATATTCAATTTGTATTCTCCTGTCTAAGCAAATAGTGTGGAATAAAAGAGGGTGCTAGGTATGAATCAGAATAATACTTGGTTGCAGAAGTTCAAGCAGAGAACTGGAATTCTTTTAGGATGATGTTATTTTAAACAGAGGAGAAATGACATATTTTAAAATGTCATAGCAAGAAAATTTTTTTATGTTAGTTTGGATTGAAGAGCTACAGAGGAAAGTATAAGAAAACAATTAAAATATTTTTTAATTATTAGTAAGGATGTTATTTTGCAATAGCAAAAGAATGTAACTGGGAGATTCTTAATCTGGCAATTACCGAAGTCCTCATCCACCATGCAAGTAGCCAATGAAATGCTGCCTCCTCCCAGGTGCTGATGCTCTTGGGAGTTACTCTCATTGCCCAGTTTCTGTGCTCATTGTTCACAGCAATGATGATGGATTCTCTGGTTAACTGAGCCTTTATGGCTGCTTTAGTGGAAATTAATCTGTCAGCCAGAAGCCTCACAGATATTGTCTCCTGACTTCAGCACCCAACTTCCCTCCAGTGCCTCTCGCACTGCGCAGTGGCAGTCCTGCTTTGTTTGGAGGTCTGGGTTGCAGCAGTGCATCTTAGGTGGGTGCTCTGTTTTTCCTGGATATAAAAGATAGGTTTGGATAGTCTGATACTGGACATAAGCATTGCCTGCTCTGGGTCTGCAGTAGAACTGCCTTTGGTACCAACTATTTGGCAGTCTCTAAGACTTAGGTGTATGGATGTTAGCCTGTTGCTCTGATTCAGTGAGGACACAAAGGCGAACACGTACTGGACTGACGAAGGATGATCACTTTCTGCCATCGCACAAGAGGGTAGTGATTACACTTGAAGAGTAGTGGTTATTTCTGTTTGAGGATGTCTCTTCTCTTCAGAGGTGCTCCTCTAAGCTTCCCCAAACTTCTTGCTGACCTCTGTTTGAGTTCACCATCTACCACGGCATTTAAAGGGAGCATGTGGCCAAGGCAGCAGTAGTTTTCCCTTAAGGTGATACTGAAACAGGACTTCTGTTTAATTCATGCTGCTGCAAGTGAACAGTGGCACACTCAAAATCACTAGTTATGTGATGAGTATCCTTCACGGTTCATGCGTTTGCATGTGAAAGGCTGACATGCTGTTATCAGAGAAGAGCTTGTTGTGGGTAGATGGTACTTGAATATTTTCATCTAATATACAGCATCTGCAGATTGAAAACCACCATGTTTGCCAGCTCTCCTACACACACCTCCCTTCACACGTGCATCCTAGTCTAGTGGTAGGAGTCAGTAGTAGACTAACACTGCTTAGCACCTTGCTGTCGCATTTTTAATGACGGTGGCTTTAAAGAATGCTTTGATTTTGCATCTTTTGCTGCTGTTCTCTAGCTCTTAATTGTTTCTGAGAAGTAATAGTTTCATGATGTCTGGAATGTTCTACTAACCTTTTCCTCCCAAGTTCCCATGCCTACCCTTAGCATGTTCCTTTTTCTGAGATGGGTTAATAAAGTCTACAGTCTCCACTCATGTTCAAGTACCTACTGGGGTAGATGATGTACATTGAGAAGCGACCTCTGTCTTTAGAGTGTTACAGCCCAAGACAGCTTAAGGCTTATTTGAGGAACAACTTTGACTATGATCAACAAGGAGTGTTTCAGTCTCAGACAGTTTCATGGAAACTCTTCCTGATTAATGTTGCTAAGTAGGCTTCAACCTAATACCTATTAATTTCCAGGGACAAAGGGGATTTTCCTGCACATCACCCTAATTTTTTTAGGATGTCTTCTGTCAAAATCTGAAACACATTTCAAAGCCCACTCCCTTGAAGATTTGACGGTATATGCCACTTAGCATTCAAAGGTAATGTTGTTGATGCAAAGTAGAAATAGTACTTGATGATTATAGTGTATTTGATTTTCTTTGTTTATTTAATACAGGAACATCCCCAGAAGTACTTATTTTACCAAAAAAAAACCCCCAGAAATGTTGTTATGATAAAGTAAGCAGGTGGTTTTCTCACTCTTTTATTATAATTCAACAGTTTTTCTTTGATGAAATTAAGAAGCCAGAGTACATTTACACATATTATGTAGAGCAAGGAAGGAGATATCTTCAGGCAGTTGTCTCAGAAGTTAATGTTTTCCACGATCCAAGTATCTTGGCTTGCTTTAAAAAAAGTTTAAAAAAGAAAGGAAAAAAAATGCTAAAATGTACCTTTCAAAAATGATGTTATTAAAAAAAGAAGGAAGGGTGTTAGGGGAGAAGCCTTGACACCAGAAGCTCTGTCATAGCAGATTTTCTCTCAGATGTCTGGAAAAAGCCTTATACTTCTGGGATGCTTTCCAAAATATTTTTGGTGACCATTGCCACAGGCGTGAACTTCTTAATGCATTTTGCAGTAATCTCCACCACAGTGAAACTGATTACTGTCTGAAAGCTTTTAATGATAATAAGCAAGTAGGGCAGTATAAATGCCATAAACTAATTTTGGTGTGTATGTGTATTTTGTTGCATCTTCAGGAGTCTTGAAGAGACAGATGTGTCACCTCAAGAAAACCCTGCTTAATGTTTTTTTTACATAATTATGTAATTGCATATCTATCATTGTGATTTTAGTAAGGAAGTTTTTTTTCTCCCCACATGCATGCACACACACAAAGGATCTAGTGTTTTTCCAGATACTTCAGTTGGTACTCAAAGAAAAGTATCTGGTGGCTTCCTAAGTTTAAGCTTTTCTAGGATTCATTTTATAGAAACTGAAATGCATTGAAAAGCTAGAAGAGTTCTAAGAAATGCCTTTCCAGCAGAAAACAAGGGTAGTGTATCTTCTTGTACCTACCAAAGAATTGCTTGAGGTTTATAAATGTGAGGCTAGCTTTTTTTTGTGCAATTTAAGAGTCCATGAAGCTGAAAATACAGTTAAACTTACTGGGTTCTTTCAGTCTGAATTTAGTATTCCTAATGCAAGAGGTCATTAGAACTGGAGAGGTTTGTCCACCCAGACAATCATCTTCTCAAGACTGAAATCTGAGCTGCACTTCTATTCAAAGAAAATAGGTTTCAGGAATTAGATTTTTCCTTTGAAGAAAAGAAATCCACCACCAAAAAGAGTGTGTGTGTGTATATATATATAAAAACCTATTTTTTATACACACAAAATATATAATAAGCAAAATTGTAAACTGTGTGAGTGGAAAGTTGTACCCAACTGAAAAGCCGAATCTCCCAGGAAATGGTATGTCATTGTCACTCTGTCCTCTGCCAGCAAAGACATGCTGCAACAAAGCCCTTCATCCTGCACTATTGCTCCTGCAAACCAGTGTGATTGTTGGATGATCTGCAGTAGGTGAAGAGTGAAAAATAAAAACTTGAGTACCAGTAGAGAAAAGCAAGCTGTCATAAGCAGGCTTCATTACAAAGGATAAAAAAGTCAAAGAATACTTTTTTCTCCCCCCGCCCCAAACCCCTGCACCCTCTCTACCTTCACAGCAGCCACTAGACACATCCAGCAGATTTTTTCCAGACTGACAACTGGTTCATCAGTCAGGGCTTTCTCTCATTTTTAAATGCCAGCACCACTTCAGTTCAGAGGAATTGCTGGCTTCTTTCCCAGGCAAGATTTCCCAAATTCAAGATGACCTTTCAAGATCCTAACTAATAGGAGCTAAACAGAGATTTCCTCTTCATCAGGCCCTTTCTCAGATTGATCCTTTTACTGACAGCACATCCCTACAGCACAGAACAGTGAAAGACCAGCCCTTCCACCTGTGAAAATAAACACCTCTTTTGAAAAGGGGCAATCTTAAATCATATTGAATTTATTCTGTATTCCAGGAACTACTACACTTCTGTTTGATGCACTGATTATGTAAAGGCACAGGGAGTACCAGTGAAATAACTGGAAATCAAATTTTTTTTTTTTTTTTTATCCAGCCATTGAGGGTCTGCACTAATACAATTAGATGCCTCCTCAGCCACTGCTTGTTATTGAAGAAAATGAGAAGTGGACAATGGGAAAGTTGTTATGTTGAGTACCGTAATGTGAGGACTCCTGTGCAGGCAGCAATCAGGTGGATTTACCTTGGTGCAGGAGGTTTTGTTAGCTCCCACTTAAGGATGATTTGGTTGCTCAGCACAACATTCCTCAAGGATTTTGGTGGTTCACTGTTGTCTGCTGTGCCCATCTTCTCTTCCAGGCACAGAGAAAGAACAATTCAGGGCTGCCCAACCCTGAGTAGGTGGGCTGCAAGGTTCTACGCTGGTGTGTGATGCATGAATGCAAGCTGCAGCTTCTGCTCCCTGTAAAACTTCAATTAAAGTTCAATAGTTGTGCTGAAAAATAGTGATATAGAGAATATTGGTGTCCTTCTGTGAAGTCTTGAAATGTAGCAGCATAATAAATTCCTTTCAAGAAAGACACCAGTGACCATTTCTTGAAGGGATGAAGCATTTAAAATGTGGAGCTGTGAAATCTTGTCATTCTATTCCCGAAGAAGCTCGTGTACAAGGAAAGTACAGAAGCAAATATAATACCAACTCGTATGAGAGAAAAACACTGTGGGAAATGAACATACTGTAAAAGGAATGACAAGACTGAGGAGTGATTTAACATTATCATCAGGTTTAATCCTATAGTTTAATTCAGAAGAAACACCAGAGTTGTAACACACCTCTTGATTATTTTTCATAATATGCTGTGAGAAAAAGTACCAAAAGATTGGGAAAAACAAGCAGATGTGTAAAGAAAAGTTTAGGAAAGATTACCTTAAAATCACAATTTTGAATAATTTGTATAAGCAACTCACTATTTTTCACCATGGCAGAGGGTAAAATCTTGCAATATAAGATTTCATGTTCATGCTCTGTGCCATGTGCTACTTTCTTCTAATAGTCTGACTTATCATCCTAAGCTGTTGTCACTTTTTTTTTTTTTATTGAGATTTTCAATTTGGAGCTCACATATTTTTTCTCTAGCATTTTGCTAGAATTGTTTCTGTTATACATTGCATAATGGCTCTTCTGTGTAATTGCCAATATTTAATTAAATATATACACCTATATGTGACGATTCTCTGTCATACTGGATTACTCTTGTCAATATGGATACAGGTAACAAAACTGCTCTCTAGGTAATGTACATCCATTGGGGTGTAGCAGAGCTGCAGAGTTCTCCTGGCACAAGGTGAGAGCAGAGCGGGAAGGGGAATGGTAGTGCATCATAGAGGCGTAATCCACCTGCCTGTGGAGGAATCTCAGTGAGTGAGATCATCAAACTATTTTTCATTTTCTGCCTAAAGATTTTGTCCAAAAACTTTCACTTGAGCATGTAGGGAATCATTTACATGAGAGCACTTCTTGATTCCCATGTGTCTGGCTTTATTGAAGAATCAGAATCTGTGGTGGTTTGAACCTGGTTTCAGTAGTCAAAGGAAAGCAACTCTTGGAAAAGTGCTTGGCTTCAAGCCTTTATTATCAACATGTAGGATTTGATGGTAGAAGACTGAAGAGAGAGGCACATAGGTTGAAGTAATTGTCAGTCTTGTAATCTGCAACTTAATATTCTTTTCTATGCTTTTCATTAAAAATGTTAGAATGTTTATGTATGCATTGTTTTTCTGTTAAAGCAGCTCCTTCATTTTATAGGCAGTTTAGAATTATGTTTCCTACAGCTGCACCCAGAAGCATGTTCTGTCTGTAATAGAATAAGTTGCCTTGCTTTTCTTCAAAAGTTTGCAGTAATATGAAAGTATCTTGTGCTTCGTTTTTCAGCGTATGCATTAAAGCCAAGTTTGGTAGAGCAGAGACCATTGTGAAGATGCTGTGTGGCTTACTAAACTGAGAGAAAAATAAACTGAAATAGAAACACAGTAAAATTCTCTTGTGTATATTTAAAGTTAGAGTATGGTTACCTCTTCGATGTTTATTTAGATACTATGAAAGCTGCTATGAGGCATCTTAATAGTTTGCATTTTCATCAGATGCCACAGAGTAGGCTATTCTGCACTGGCAGTTACAGCAGCTTCTCTAGGGGTAAACAAGTCTGAGCCTTTACTTTTCGGGAGTAAACAGGCGGAGTTTCACCATCAGCTTTTTCTTACACTTCCTATTTTTACTTCTTCTGTCTTTAATATAGATGACTATGACTCATCAGGTTCCCTGGCCACTGCTTCATGTGTCTGTTCCTGTCTGTAAAATGCGGGTGGGGATCCAGCCATCTAAATGAGTATAGCACTGTAGAGCATCTTCACTTTGGTATTATTTTCTGCCTCTGCTGCTTGACTGCTTTGCCAAGGAGCTGCTCAGCTTTGGTGTTCCACCTACAGATTTTAGCACCCTGATTGCAGGTTACCCTTCATCAAGTGCTGCCATCGCTAGCTGCTCACAAAAAACCAAAGGTCTAGCACTATGCCTGTGGGTCAGGTAAGCGTTAGGGCTGAGTTACATGGAAACAAATAGAGTAGTACAGTGCTGGTCTGGAAATCTGGTTCAGAGGCAGAAATGTGAACCTTATTATCTGGTGTTCTCAAGCTTTAATTCAAAGCTGTCCTTCCTCAGATTATGGTTTCAAACTAGCTCACTATTTTGCCTCATTAGCGCCTAATACTTGTTAACACTCGATACTAATGACAGAGGTGTTTAATGGATACCTATATTTGCAGTGGGCAATAATTGCTTTTGAGAGTTGCACTTTTAGTACAAATGATGCACAGAATGAACCCTGCTGTAAACCAGCCTTTGTTCCAAGTTTTCCACTGTGGCCTGCACTTCCAGTTTGGAGCTTGATTTCTTTGGGCTTGTGGTCCCTGCAGTCGACATAGACAGGGTTTGGTTGGTGTCATGAAGCCCCAGTTGGCAACTAAAAAGTGTTACAAAGTGGTGAACAAAATGGCTTAATTCCCTGTGACATAACTGAAAGTGTGACAAGGCTAATGCCCAGACTCAGACCTGCCTTGCAGTATCTGAGCATCATATATTTAAATTGTCCTGCATTAATTTTGCTTCTGTTCCTCAGGATACAAAATGAGGAGTAGAGTTTGTCCTGCGTGCTGCTGTTGAGCAGTATCTGTCTTGAACTGACAAATAAAAATGAGAATCAGCTTTGATTACTGGAAGAAGTTGAAGCAACTTAACAATCTCTTAACTTGGAAGAAAAGAATTCTTATAATCCAGTTAGCTGAGACTGTGCCCGAGGTTTCTTCTGCTGCAGTTCTGACAGAGCCTACAGACTTCCAAGTCCCTAGCTGAAAATGAAGTTCATTAGCTTTGAAGTGCTGGCTGAGACCTTGCTGGGGGAGGGGAGATGTTGTTGTATTTTTTGCATCCCTTGTGCCATTTTGGACTTCAGCAGTATTTATTTTTAGTACATTTAAACACTGGAGAAGGAAGGGGCAGTTGTAATATGGCATATTTACATCATGCTGTCAGTTCCTGGCAGCTTATTCGCCTGTCAGAGAACAGAACTAGTCCATTAAGGATGTGAGTGCTACTTATGCCCACGAGTGGTGAAACATCGTCTCAAGGGTGGGAAGGCTCCCCAGGCTAGCAGGTTGGTTTGTTTTTCTAAGGTGCACTATGGGTATTTTTTTTTTCTTGTAACAGAGACGGGAATGGCCCATGCTACCTCCCACTTTTTCCTTCTCCTCCTGTACTCTGTATAGGAAAATGAGAGGCAAAGTCTGTACATGAGATCAGCATGTGCTGGTTTTTCCCCTCATGTCATGCTTAAGTTCTCTGCTCCATTATAAAAATAAAAATCTATAAATAAAAAAGAACAAATGCTGAGGGGGACAAACTGGACCCACAGTTATGTGCATGTCGTCACTCACAGAAGTGTGCCTAGCCCCATTCCTCCCAGGCTTCATACATTCCCTGTTTCTTAGGCTGTCAGCCTCTCTGGGTGGGAAACATGCACAGATAGTCCTGGCTAGAGCTTTTTTTGCCCAGCTATATGTCAAGGCCTGTTTGGATCTCTCAAATTTACAGGACAACATACTCTGTGATTTAAACTGTTCAATCCCCTTTTGCCTAGGCTAGTCTATCGTGTTAATTCACTTATTCTCCATTCAAGTGGTAAGATTACATAACTTGCAACCTTAAGATTGTGTACCTACAAGCAGCCGAAAAGAATGTGAAGTACCCAGCCAAGGGTGAGAGCACTCATCCTTCCTCCTCCTGCATGATGCGTGGTCTCCTGTATCACAGCAGGCAGCCCAAAAGCCTCAGCAGTCCAGCTGCTCTTGGATCCACTTCAAAAGCTTTTGGGGTAAACTGATGTTTTATACCTTCCAGCCTGGAGGTTTGGTCTTTACCATTTCCATAAGTTAGTAGATTCTGATGAGTCTGCGAGACAACAGATACTGGCTGCCAGAAACGGCAATCTCCAGGTGGTGACTCCTGGATCGTGGCCCTTCGACTCTTCCCGAGCAGGTGCTGCTCTCCTTTGACCGAATGGCACGTCTCCCCATCACATAGTGGGCCACAGCATCAGCTGGGTCAGCAAAAGTCTAAGCAGCAGTTGAATGAACAGTAACGCCATAACATAACATAACTTAACAGGCTGAAGTGATGTTGGGCTCATCTGCTGGTGAATTAGCTCAAGCTCCATGTATATATATATTATCCCCCTCTTTGTTTGGGGGAAAAAAGAAAAAAAAAAAAGGTCGCTCTGTGTTTTGCTGCCGCGCTTTGATATTGCAGTAATACCTTGCTCCTGGAAATAAGCAGTACTTAGGTCTGATCTCCCATCTGTGACATGCGGTCTGTGTTTGCTTCAAGTATAGACACCCTATGATTTCCCTTTCTTGGAAACTGCTCTGTCTCAGCATGTGGGTAGGAGGCCATGTAAATAAATACCAACCACTTCTTAGCCTTCAGTTGGCATTTCCTTTTTCCTTGTGGCTATAGAAGAAACACTTTCTCACAGTTTGGCATCAAACATTTATAAAACGTTCCTGCTTGTGGAATTTTTGTTTAGACAATCAGATTCTTGGTATAGTTTTTTCATCAGTTTCTAGGTATAGTTTTTTCATCAGTTTCTATTTTTACTCATCTGTGGTTGCTTGGTTCGTCAGCAAATTGTGTCTGTCAGAACAAATACTTAATCAGAAACTTCTTAAATTTCTGGTAATTGAATAGTAAATAATTATCATATTCTTTAATAGTGAAATATAAGTTTTAAAGAATAAAAGTTAAGATAATCTAGTTTTTTTTTCTTAGTAACTTAGAAATAAGTTACATCTATATTTATGCCCTAAAACCTATTTTTTGTATAACCTGTCCTAGATATTTGAAATAGAAAACCTAGTGTCTTACATTACCCTGCAGACCAACACTTTCAACTGAAATTTGCTTTTAATCAAAGTTTAATATGTGTTCTGAATTTATATGCTAGCATTTTTTTCAGTTGTGTCTCACTTTGTCATAGCAACAAAGCTAACACATTGTTAGATTCTAATGGCTACTAGAACTATGTGGGGCATAAGTTTATGATATCAAAACAGATCACATCAATAAAGGTCAGTATTAGAGGACAGTGAACTTCTAATTTTTATGCACAAGTATCTGATCTATACATTCTTCATTTAATTTCTTTTACTTTTTTTTTAAACTGGTAAATTATGAATCTTTTGTAGATAATAATTTCAAGGATGCCTAAGCTAGAGTTTGAAAATCCATTTGATAACGTTTTATTTCATATTCCCACCCTTGATTTGGTAACTTTTGTATTCAACAAAACGAGACAGTAGAAACCATGCTTTTCCAGAAGGGCCTTTGAAATATGGTTTTTCCTCTACTGAGACCTGTTATGAAGCTGTCTAGGAAAGTGAGCCATCGTTGGACGCATCGCTGTCCTTTTTATAGTTTCACTCATAGGTACATTCTCATCCAGTTACATTTTGCAATAGGCTGAGGCTTGGCCAAGATGAATTGCATCTGCCCTCACAATACACACACCTAAGTCTGTCTGGGGCTTCTTCAAGTTCTGTGCAGTGGAAATTACTTTTGTGTATTTCTTCTGGGAAATACGTATTGAGAAAAATGAGTCCCAGTTTGGTTTGTTCCTTTTTTCCCAGTTTTATGGCATACAATAAACTATTATCTCATGCGTATTTCTTACTTCGGCAAACCTCAGTAAGTGGTATTCCAGTTCCCAGTTCTCTAGGGAGTGCAGTGGGTGCGACACTTTACATGATGGCTAAACAGACAGTAGTCACTCTTGTTTCTTGTAGGCAGATAAAGGACTGTGAAGGAATCCTAAACTTTTCAACTTTGGTGATTTATTGAACTTCCATAGAGTCATTGGGTAGCCAAAATCATGAGAACCCCTTTTGGTATCTGCTGCACAAATTCCAGGGCATAAATCCTCTTCCCGCTCCATTCCTGCTGTGCTAATGGCATCTGCCTTACCAGTACCTTAGCGGCCTTTGTTAAACTCTGTGCTGTATTAGTACCCTTGTCAGCAATTTTAATGTGATGTGCAAAACCAAAATGAGAGTATGAGGATGCAAGCGTTGCCCCTCTTGTCTCTGGGTTTGCTTCTACTTGGTATCAGGTGTATTTGCAGAATAAAATGGAGAGTTTTCCCTTGGTTTGTCCATCAGTACAAGGATGGTCAAGGAAGTTTAACACAATAGGAACAGCTGACAGTCTTAGGGCTTTTTTGTTCTGATATCATAAAGTAGCTTTAGAGCATTAGTAGTCCTTAATTTGGAGTGACGGGAAGCAAGAAACCTAGAAAAGATGAAATTATAGTGATTGTGCTGTAAATGAGAGTTGAGATGAAAATGCAAAAGGAGTTTGCTACAGTCTATTTCAATTCTCTTACGATAATGCGTACTGTAGGCATTACCAGCTAAACAGAGCTTGCTGAGATCAAGCTTCTTAGAGACCTCTCATGTAGTGTTGTTTTAATCTGTTTTTTTTTTTTTTTTTCCTAGGAAAAAGAGAAGAAGTATATGCTCCCTTTGGACAACTTGAAAGTGCGAGATGTTGAAAAGAGCTTCATGTCTAGCAAACATATCTTTGCATTGTTTAACACGGAACAGAGGTAAGAAAATGTGCTGTTCTGCAGATGCTTCTATTAAACTGTATCTAGCTGAGCATTGTCGTAACTGGGAGTGCAGTTCTGGTATTTCCACTATGCTGAGTGAACAAAGATCTCGATGCCTTTGATTTATCTGCTTCTTTGCTGTTGCGTAACCATGGGATGAAAGGTTAGTGTCCTCCTAGCCACTCATGGGGTGAAACAGCTCCATGATTAGTCATCTAGTTCTTCTGTATGGCTGAATAATCATCTCCTGATCCTATTTTTGTTTTGTTTGGCAATCACCTAGGCTTACCAAAACATTTATGACTTCTGTACCTTGTGACCAGATTCAACTGGTGTAAATCACAGAAGCGTCACAGCTTTTCACTTTCTCCAGTGGAAAATCTTGCCTGTCTGTGATCTTGGAAGTCATTCTATTGTTTGTTTGGGTTTAAATACTGCTGAATGGAAAACAACTGAAATTCCTCTGCTTCCCCAATTAATTAGAACTGTATTCGTAGTGTTTGCCTCATTTTTCCTTTCAGACTCCATTCTCTGATGTATGTTGTGTGGGTACTTTATGGGAGCCTACTCCTGATGGATAGCTAATTCAGATTACTGTGCACACATAAGTCAAGGAATGATGACAACATTTAAAAACGTGCAAGTGAACTGTAAATTTTTATTTATATTTTTTTAACTGGAGAGCAGAGTGGCATTTACAGCAGCCTCGGTGGAATTGCCTTCCAGTGGATAAGGTGCAATTTCTCTTAGTTCTGTTTCAGGAAAGTAAAATTAGTTGTAGAGGTAGCATAGATAGATGCCCTTGTTTTCCTCTTCTCTTCTGCTATGTCCCTTCACACCCACTCCCCCCTTGCATCGCCAAAGTTTGGCAATACGTTCAGATGTTGTTCAAGACGATGAGGGCTGGATGTGGCTCCCTGCAGACCCAGCTGTTGTTACTCCTGAACTGGCCAGAAATAGTTCTTTCAGAAGCAAGGAATGCCCCTCCCTCCTGCAAAGCAAAGCAAAGCAAAGCACAGGATTTCTGGGCTGTCAAGTCTCTGCTGGCCCCAGAAACATGAGGACACAATGTGAGTCTTGCTCTGAACTACCCCATGAAGGCTTTGCCTACATTTGCTGATATCTCAGCTAAGCTACATGTGGACATTGTCTGCCAGGAGATGCCCTTTGAAAGTATGTCGCGCACATACTTGCTGGGAATAAGATTTCAAACACTTGACCACTTGCGTTTCTGGAGCACAGAAAAGAGCTTTGAAAAACTTCTCATGTTTTAAAAACATAAATGATCTTCAGATGCTGGAAATTAATGTGTGGATCATCCCAACATTGCACGTACATCAGTCAAGAAAGATAGCTTTGTCCCAATGGCTTGATATCAGCTGTACATATTAAGTTCCTTCCATGAAAAATCTGTTAATTTTAGCTCATTGTTTCTCCTTTGATTTGAGTATTTCCATCATCGTAAATATTAATCACTGAACTGCTGTGAAAATCCAAGACAAGCATGCATTTGCATTAGCAAGTTTGGTAATTATTTGGGTGTTATATCTCTGCACATTCACATTTTCACTGAATCACACACACTGGACAGAAAGGATTTGAAAATCAGATGTCTAAAATGTTTGCCGTGTCTGTAATAACCCTGCCCATTCAGGCTGTGAGTAGGCCCTCCAGCATCTGCAAGCTGGTGTAAAAACATCATTTTATCTATATGGGCATGTTAAGACATGACAGCACAGTGACAAGATGACAAAATAACTTTGCCTGGGGAGAGAGTGTTTATGAAGACAATCTCACAGTTTAAAAGGAGACAACTTGTTCTTGAAGAAATACTTATTGAATTCTAATTACAACGCCAATTCCTCTAACTGTAAACCAGCTGATATTTAATATTTTTAGAAATTTGCCTGCTGGCACGAATTGGCCAAAACAAGTTTAGTATCACTTTCCACTGTCTCCTAAATTCACAGATTGTGTCAGTAGAAGCAGGGATATTGGGCCAGTGATCTGGCCCTCAATGTGGGACCATGTTCCCTATCCCAGACCCTTAGGGACACTGAAATATAGGGAATGGGTAAAGATTTGTTGAAATAAGGAGCTATGTTGGTTTTTTTGCTTTATGCTAATGTGCTGATTTCAGATTTCTAAACGTGTGTGAATATGGCTTGCTTTTCAAAATTCATGTAAAAATTAACTTAAATTCTGGCTGGGCTTTTTTGTTTGCTGGTTGGGGTTTTTTTTGTTTGTTGGTGTAATGGGGTTTGGGTTTTTTTTGGAGGGGTGAGGGGAGTTGCTTGTTTTTGTTAATTTTTAAAGGCCGTAGCTTTCTGTTTCTGAGTTTGCCTGCTAAGAGTTCTGGTTATGGAACCATTTTGCTATTTAAGATGCAGATCATTAAAGAACAAAGGCAAAATCGTGTGTTCCAGCTTCTATGATAGCATGGATATTATTCTGTGTCTCTTTTTTTCTTCCCATAATCTGCAGCAATTTCTTTTCATTGACTGTACAAACTTTCTTAATGTTCAATTAAATTATTCTAATTTTCAAGCAAAATCCCTTTAGGAGAAGAATTTTAATAAGCCCGTTCTCTTTTTCATTCCCAGCCCCTCACTGCAAAGGTATTTGCTACAGCCATATGTTTCTGATACTGTACATTTCAATAGTTTCCTGGATTATGCACTGCATTTTTTCCATTTATGAAAACCTTTCCAGTTCTGAAATATAGTTACCAGGAAAATGCTTATTTCACTGCATAGAAAGAAAAACCATCTTGAGTTAGCTGAGTCTTGGGGATAGATGCAGAAGGAAACTAACGGTATCTGTCATTTTGATTTACTGCAGAAGCCAACAGTTCTCTGACAGGGATCAAATGTGACTTGGTAATGTATAGTAAATGGAGACTGTGACGACTGATTTCACAGTGAAGATAAATTCTCATGAAATGAACATAATTGCATGCCTATGAAAAGGCTGCATTGTGAAATAATTAAATTATTTTTCTTTTACTTTCTAATTAATATATGCAAAAAAGGGGAAAAATCTTGGTGTGAAATAACTACAGCATTGCTTAAAGAATGGGGGAGTGAATTGTGTTTTTCAGCAAAGTAAGTAATTTAGTAATTGTGTTTTTCAGCAAAGTTTTTGAGTGGGCCCATCTACTTAATTTATAAACACCTTTGGAGTTGGACCTCTCCAGTTTACTTACCTTAGCAGCACTAGATATTAAAGCACAGTATATATTAAAGTGAGTGCCCTTCGACTCCTGTATCATTTTTGGCTGTATCCGACTACATGAGTCTGCCTTTAAGCAAAAGGCAGTACTGAAGCTGAGTTGTAGGGTCAAGCAATATGTGTCTAAACCTAAAACTGTCAAGAAGATGAGTGGTATTTAGTGTTGACCATCTTTTTCTCCTCCACAGTAAACTGCTGACAAGTCTTTTAGACTGGAAAAGAGATCAAATATATTAAAAGTATTTGAAAATAATTGTACTGTAGGAAATAAATTAATGTTTGCAGTACTGCTGTAGAACATAATATGAAGTTGTGTAGAAGTAGCTGCTGATTGAATTTCTTAAGCAGAGCTAGGAACAAAGGAAAGAGGATTTTGTCAGTGCCTGTGCTTACAAACAGTAGATTAATCTGTGATGTTCCCATTGATGAATGTGTGAGATTCGTGCCCGAGTTGAAGAACAAACAAAACAAATTCTGCCCATGCCACAAAGTTTGTTTTCCTTCTAGGATTTCATTGCAAACACTTTGTCTATTGCCCACATATTTCCTGTAAAAATTATTTGCTGATTGGTGCTTTTTCTTTTACCTATATACTGTAGTGTAGGACAAGAAGCTGTAGCCTTCAATGTGTCTGTCTGTAGGATCTATGCAATGGTCCCATATCTCCCTAATTAAGAAGTCAAGCAGTCATTATTTCTCATGATCTTGCCCAATTAACTCCAGGATCCACATGGCATTTTTACTAGATTTTGTGTTGTTCTAAAGTAGTCCTTTGCCTTTGCAGTGGAGTAGTTGCATTTTTTTCCTGATTTATTGGTCAATAAATTGTATTACTGCATTATACCTCTGTCTAAATACTACTTCTCTTTTAAATAAAGGAGGAATGATGAGTTAAAACTCTCTTCTTTTGCTACAAGCAGAGAAAAAGCTTCCGTTTCACTTACTCTCCAAGTCTGGAGAGATAAATTCTTTCTCTTTTGTGGGAGAAGAGATTCTACTAGGTAAAGATTTTGGGGGTTATAAAATGGCTGAAGTGTTTATTGAGTTGGTGAATTTTCAGGCCTTCCCAGCCAATACTGGGAGTAGCAACTGTACGATGAAGAAGAGTTACCTGGTGGAGAGTCTCGTATCAGTAGTCTTTTCTTATGCAGGAAGCTTTGTTTGTCTTCAGACTTGTTCCTTTCCTTGGAGCCAAAGATGCAGAACCAGCCTGTGAAATTCTCCTCTCCTTGCGAAGAAAGATCCCACCAAGTCTCCCTGTCTTTTACTTTCATGCTCAATCAGGATCCAGACAAAACCAAATAACGGCGTCGCTTTCCTCACCTCTATGGTTCTGTATGAAAGGGGGATGTGAGGGGTAAATACAAAGCACAGAACTGTTCTTGTTTGTCTTCACGAGAATAGGTTCCTGAGAGCTAAATGCTCCTCAGTAATCATGAAGCAGTGTGACAGAACCTATCATCCCTACATGAGAGCTGACTGTCCGGGGCAAGCTCACTGTAGAAACAGATCCTTAATCTGAGAAACAGATGAATGTCAAGAGGAGAGTGATCAAAAGCAAGTTTTGAGGTCACACAGTTGAATTGGGTATAGAACTGCCAGATGAACAGTTTTAGCTACTGACTTCTCTGAATCACATTGCAGAGGAAACTTGTCTAGTAGGACCCAGGAAGGTATGCTATGTCTACTACATATTAGTCTACTACTTATGACTATGACTGTATTTATTTTGGGTGTATGTTGTTGTCTGAATGTTGCTCTGGAAGTGGATGAAGCACAAGTCTTCTCTGGGACTTAAATGCACTAGAGTTTAGAGTACTGAATTTCTTCCTACGGACAGCAACTGGTTAACTGCTATCCATATATAAGGGAAATTGGATAAGAGCCAAAATAAAGGGAACTAGTGAAAGGAGACCGGGTCAGAGGAGGTGTTGGATGGAAGCCAGGCTAAAGGAGAAAGTCTAAGATGAGATGTATGTTTAGTTACTGTTTTTGAGTTACTCAGAAAGCTAAGCCTCAGGAAGAACTGGACTGTAAGCTATTCAGAGCACACTCTGTTAGAAATGGAAGAATGAGAATCTATTTAACTAAAAGCCCTCACAAATTTAATCTAGAAAAAAAATTGTTAATATTTGTAAACAAATTTATAGGATGCTGATGAGTACAATATTTAAGTATAGGAAAAATATACAAGCAAAAGAAGTAACAAGTCTTTATCCCTCAAGTCCATTCCATTAAAAAAAATAGAAAAAAAAAGAGGTTTCTTTTTATTCTGCAATTTTTCTTTTGTCATTCTCGACAAGATTTCTATTTATGATAAATAAAGCATAGTCTGGTGGATAGGTGGTGCAGGTACTGAGGTTTAAGACTGGTATTACAAACTAAAAAGGGGTTCTCAGGGAAAGGAAACAGCAGTGTCAAACGTATGCCTTAAATATGATCATTACACCATACTTTGTGAAATTTCCCTGAGTGACTGATTGAGATCTGAAACGTTACTGACACCTTCCATAGATACAGGTGTTGTCAGCACGGGCTAAGTCATGGCTGGTAAACTTGCTTCAGCCGGCGGGACAGCTTAGCCTTGCCTGCTGACTGTGAACCAGCAAGGTCTGGGTCCCATTACCCTGTCCAGAGAAGCACAGGACTGGGGCAGGAGACGTGGTCCCTCTTTGTGTAATGAGGCTCTGACAGCTGTGAGCAGCTTTTGCATCTGTGTGGCCCCAAGGCAGGTTCCAAAACTGGCTTCTCTCCCTCACCACGAAAATGATCAAACCTTCTCCAGGGAGCTATGGAATATTTTAGTGCCAGTTACTGTTGCCACTGCCGATTTTGGCCTATGTTATGTTAGTTTTGGCTGCATTTCTGTTCTGGATTACATATAGAACTCTGGATACTTCATTGTCCGTTTGGCTATATACCAATCAGCATATCTTCTCTTCATTTTCACTTTAAAATTCTGTATTTGTGTGCATGATCTAGAAAAGATCCATATATATCTGGGAGACTGCTTTTGTAAGTTAGGCGGTAAAATCCTTAAATGCTGTTATTTCATGACATTGTGTCTGCCATTGCCTCTTTGGCTTTTCTGGATATTAAGAAAAAATCTTCAGGGACATGTGTAGTTAATTTTAATTAACATTCACATTGGACTGATCTGAAATGGCATGTCTTGATAGAAAATGTTAGTCATTGCTGTTAATTTAGAGCAGATGGTCAGTTTCGTTGCTTTAATATACATGATTTCCAGAGCTTCTCATAGAGCTTTCTTATACGAAAAATAGTGCATACATTCAAACCAGCCATTGTGGAATTACAAGTGTCTAAAATGGTACACTAAGACTAAGGTTGTATAAGCAGAGTGTATACAGTGGAGTTGCAGGTTGAATAAGTGAACATAAAGTGGAGTTCATCCAAGGTTATCTTTCTCGATAGTGCATGTATATTTGGAGTATCTAGATTCTGTTATTTTCTCCGTTTTTCATCTTAGGTGATTATGTATGAAACTCACATTCTGTATGATTTAAATTTCAATCAAGTAAGAAATATCTAAGAATTTAATCTTTTGTATTTTTCATGAAAATTGGGCTAATTTGCATTTGGTTCTAAATTTTAATGTTAATTCTAATTCTGCTTGCATCCTAATAAAAAGACCAGATGTTTATCCAAAAATTGTTTGAGGTGATAAGCACAGTTGCTTGAAAACCCTGTAAAACAAGATATTTCTTTACCTTCAGTCTGTGAGTAGCTTTGCTTCTTTTGGTGTGACTGCTTAAGTTAAATGTGGTTTTGTGTTCTCTGGAGTATGAAAGTGTCTTATAGGCGCAATTCACTTATATTCTTGCTCTGTAGTTGCTGTTCAGTCTCATCCCATATTGGCAAGAATAAACGCATCTTCATTTAATCTTGGTTTGCATTTTCTCTCTCTGTGAAGTAAAATTACATGCACATACAGTACATCTTTGTCTACTGAATGTTCCAGATCCAACTCAATCTAAAAGCTGTTTATGATTCAGTTAACATGTGGGTATGCATTAACACATAAGCATGTATATCAACTAGTTTTGTAATGCATCTACAGTAGTTGCCCTCACCATCTTTCCAAATTTGTGGGAGATAAATATTCAACCTTACTTTTAGGAAATTGTGAGAGATACTATACGTCTTGAGGCGTAGCAGTTTGGTCTGCTCAGACAGCAAGTGCTTGATGTGCAACTGCTGTAGAGGGAAACCTACTGGTATTGTTTCCACTGTAGTAGGTATCTAGAAAGTTCTTTATTTGTGATTTTCAGTTGTGTGTTATTCACCTGTTGGTCCTGGATTGTATAGATCAGTTGTCTGCATTAGAAAGTTCACACTGGACCCTGAAATATATGTGGGAAAGGAATCCAGTATGCTGGAAACAAAGGCAACAGTAAAGTGAAGAAGTTGAGTAAGTGACGTTTCAGCGGAGTGTTTGCTGGACTTTCAAGTAATGGGCCAGAAGTCAAGAATTGGAAATGGCACTTTTAATCCAATTGTCTGTTCATCTCCATAAGCAATCATCTTGTGGTTTTTCTGGAGTTCAGTTCTTGAGGTTTGTTTATTATTTAGAGTATAATAAACATGCAGATAGCAATCTTTCGTATTTTTCACTCTGGAAAAAAGGTAGGATTTTATTAATGTCCAGTAATGCCACTATGGATATATTCTCATGTACTATGCAGGATATTAAGTTACAATTATGAGACTTGACAGGAGAGAGCAGCATAGGTAGTTGTGGTATATGCATATAGCTTTGTACATAGCTTCCCCGTTTATGTGTTCACATTTTAAAAATGTTAAATATATAAGGGAAATGTTGCATGCAGATTGTACTTCTAGACATGTTCCCATTTATTGTATCTGTTTTGTTTCTGCAGTCCCTTAGATTTTAAGATGCCTGGATATCAACAAGATTTGTATTGTTGAGAGTTCATCTTTTTTACTTCTTGGTGTCCTGTATTATATCATTCTCTTTGATGTATTACATCCCATGTAGCTGCTATAGAGATGGCAATGAGAATATGACGTCACTGTATTCCATATGGATTAAGTAGGTGAGGACTGAGTAGTAACTGTTTCTGTGCTGATATCTTTGGCAATTTTAAAAAGTGCAAGAGAGAACCAAACAGAAAATCTGAATTGTTTTCAAGAACTTTTTTACAGCTTTCCATGAAGACGCCAGTAGATTCCTAATGAATAAAGCATGTTAATGTGTCTCTGTAAGTTTTCACTAGTAACAGAAAAAGGACACATGCTTTTCAGAAGTTACTTCGCCTGTACCAGCCTTTCTGGAAGAAAGGAAGGCGAAGAAAGCCTTGTAGCAAGGAAGGTGGTCTGGGAGGCAAGCATCTATTTACACACCCTACTGCAAGATTCCTATGAGTTCTGGCTCAGTGTGTATGTCCTTCAGTTCATCATTTATGCTGTGAAGGTTTAAGCTTGTGTTCCTTTGTGGTGGTGGGGTGGGTAAGATGAGCTACACCAAAATGGTTGAGTGATCAAATGCTACAGTGAGGAGAGCCTCAAAGAGCTGGAGACATCAGTCGCTTGGCCATGAAGCGTCCCTAGACCTAGAAGAAGTCTTGATGAAGGACTACCAGTTCCCTTCTGTTCAAAGCGGTTGGTTAAAATCCCTTCTCGTGTGGCTATGCTTGATGGAGCAAGTCACAAAATGCCAAGAAGTTTAATATATAACATAACAATCCTGAAAAAATGTTTTCACAAGCTGGTGTCATGTTGTATTGCTCTTGAAAATAAGTATTTTTGGAACTTCCCTATCACTGTCTTACACCCTTTATTTGCTCTATTGTTATTTTTAGTCCTCTTTTCTGAGATTACCCTTTTACCATTTCAGCTTCCTGTTCCTTCAAAGTTGTAGCTGTTCAGTTAACTTAGCCAAAAATCTTGTCTCAGTAAATAATAAATTATGTTTTGTTTTGTTTTTTCCTCTGTGACTTAATTTTGCTTCTCTCTTTATTTTCATTGAGTTCTTTATTCAGTAAATGTTCACTTGGAGTTTCACAAGATTACAAATTAAATAAAATTCAGGTGTTTTGCCATCACTTCAAGATAATGGCATCTGAGGAGGTCATCCAGGCTATTATTTGCCTTAAGGCAGGATTAGTGCATTTGGAGTCAGGGAAGAAAAAGGTTTAATTGTATGTTTCTAATCAATAAAAAACCCCATAAAGCCTTCATTTGTTCATACTGTCAGAGGCTTCACCTGACCTATGAGACCTGACCCTTTAGTGTCTCTTTGTCCCTTTGTGGGCTGGTTTCTCTGGGAAGGAAATGCAGGTGTGCTGCCCTGAGTGGCACCAAAGGAGACTCCAGTGGCATCTCTGATCCAGATGCTTGCAAGGAGTAGTGAAAGCCCGGTGCTGAACATGCCTGTCTGGCTGCTCAGGTGTAGCCGTTGAAATTGGTGAGAATTATGTCACCAGCATACGGAAATGTGAGTATGTCCTTTGCAGTTCGGAATGCCATCCATAAATTTGCTGATTTCCTTCTATTCAGATGTGGGTATACTCAGATTGCTATACTGTGGTTTCATGGCTGATAATTTAATGATTAGGTGTCATGCCTTCTTCATGCTCTGACCTGAACACTCACTATTCAATTACAATTTTTCTACCCATCTGTTTCCTGAGACTGCCACAAAAAGCAGGGCTAGGAGCTGTCTGGTGACATTGTTGGTTAAGGGGGTGCTTTTGTGAGTGGGAATTACATCAGTCAGTTGTATTTCAGCAGTGTGACAGTGAAATCCCACCAGTCCCTGAATGCTGAAGAAATTTGTCCAGACAGTGATGATGATAATAGCTTTATTTCCTGGTTCTGTATTAAAATGGATTTTCTCGAAATACGGGGTAGAAATTACCTCTGTAGCTGCATAATGAAACCAAAGAACCCATTGTTGTTGCTGCTTTTGAAAGTTAAGTAATTTTCATCAACCCTTCCCTCCATCCCTCCTCCCCCTTTTCTGTAGCTTGCTAAGGGAGGAAAACAGTCTTGTGATGGAAGATTGATTCTTGTGCAACTGTTAAGATCTAGCAAAATGTGGTTTCCTAACGTTTGTCAGTTAAGCTTGTAGCCTTTTCTTAAAAGACTGTTGGCTGACAAATTTACAGCAATCTGGTCTGTGTATAGAATTTGAATTCAGAAACTAATGGCTAAACCGTAAGGGGAAAATCTGTTCTATTTATTGGAGAATTTACAAGTACCACCTTCTTACATATGTATTTTTCCTCCTTTTTCTTTTCTTCCATTAAGTGATTCACTGTCTTTATCTAATTGTTTGAATTACCTGAAAGAGGTGTTATGTAAATACCTCCCGATTTTCCTACTATGACGGCAGACATCAGAAGCTTGTTTTGTTTGTTTAAAATAATCTGCTTATCATTGTTTTCTTTCTCTTTTTACTGATTATGTCTAAAAGCTAAAAAGGGTATATAACACATTGAAAAGTCTTAACATGGGAAAAAGTTGAATCATTAATTATTTTGATATTTATTGGTTACAGCACCAATCAGTCAAGATGTGGTTTTGTTGGTGTGTCTGTATTTTTTTCTCTGCATCACCATAGCTATTTTTTTCCTAAAAGTGCTCCATTTTGGCAAGAGTGGAAAATTGATTTTAAGTAGTTTCACGGTGCTTTCAGATGATTTTTGTTTCCAGAACTGTGCTCTAACATTCTAAGATATTTTTAAGTACTCCATATAATCATTATTAAACAAACACCTGTCCCATAAACTCTATTGTCCAAAACAATTACCAAGTAATTTCTGATCCTGAAAGATTTTTAATTTAAAATGTTGTGTGCATGATACAGAGTAGTAAAAAGCAAGTTTTACAATGTGGTGCTCTTTGTTCTAGGAATGTTTACAAGGATTACCGTTTCCTTGAGCTAGCCTGTGACTCCCAAGAGGAGGTGGATAGCTGGAAGGCATCTCTGCTACGAGCCGGTGTCTATCCTGATAAATCCTCAGTAAGTCAAACAGCTCACTAAGTTTTCCAGTAGCTGCTCTGAATGAGAAAAAATTATCATATCACCTGGAAAAACACAACGTCTGCAGATATTTCAAGGAATGGTGGCCTTTTTGTTGTACTCTTCTGTGGTAATTTTGAAATATTCGTAACAAAATATTTTAAGATCAATTTACGTATTTAAAAAAAAAAAAAGCCCAAACAAACTGAAGATTCCATAATGTTATTTGTTGGTTCTGTGTTGTAAAAGTGTTGAGCAATCTCAGGTTGCCTGAGCTTCATGTTTCTATTAATGTCTTCTATGGTAAAGATGTGCTTTGAATAGCTTATTCCCTCAAGTTCTGTATTACAGAACTGACAGAAGCATTCCATGCAATCACGTATATTTATTTTACTGATTCACTGCCTGGATTTTTGTATGAAACGCATGCTAAACCTTTCCAAAGGCAGTTTTACTCAACTACTCTTCATGTGAAGCAAATTGAACAGGATGCAGTGAAAACCCTTCTATTATTAATTTAACAGAAAAGACAGAAAGTGGGGAAACGGAATATGCCCAGCTAACATTTCATTTTGTTTTGACTTTGTAATTTTGTTTTTTAGTATTGAATGAAGGTTTGAGGAGATGTATCCACAGAGAAGGGAGACTAGCAAAAATACCTGTCATTTCAGCTTTTAAAAGTTTCTTAATGCATGGTTTAGCTTTCTTTAGTAAGTCTGCTGGTCTGCTAGATTCCTTCAGATGATCTGTTCTGAGAAATGATGCTTTGATTTTGATGGAATTTCTTTTACTTCCTGATCCTTTTCCATGGGAAAGCCAAGTCCCTTGAGTCATGGATCTTGTGCTGTCTTATGTATCATCATCTTTCTCTTACTCATATTTCCCTTATAATTGAGTTACCTCCATGGCTTCCAGTTTAATTTTGGCTGCATCTTCTCCGCCTGCTATTTATGCAAACAACCCTCAATTTCCTCTCTTCATACCAAGTTTCAAGGCTACCATCAAAAGATAATACAGAGAATCATTGAACTGCTGGATTGTTCAATTATTATAGGAATAAACAATGATGATAATGATGATGATTTTTTAATGAATAATTCAAATACAAATTTAGCAGGAGACCTACCACGTATCGGACACTTTGCCTTTTGAAAAAAAAAAATAAAAAATGGTGAGTCTTCTGTATGCTGCCTGTCCCAGTACATCAGTTCCTACTTAATACCATCTGAAGTCATTTTTCAAGAATTAATTATGAGAAGTTACCTAATTAATTACTAGGAGCAAAATACTGTATTGTTGTGTTTGGGTTTTCTTTTTCCTTGCTCAGGTTTTAATAATGATGTCAAAAAAGCCTGTTGCTGCCTCTGGTTTAATCTTGTATTCTGTGACGTATTTACCATATTCAGATATCAGTTACTTTATCTTTAAACAAGACAGATTAGTTGGATTTCTAAACTTCTCTCTTCCTGTCTTTCCCTTCCCCCTAAAAATATTTTGTATTCAAAATATGTTTATAAAGGATTCTTGATTTTGTTTAAATTGGTCTGTCAAAGGAGTCTGAGATAGAAGATGAGAAACTTCCTTGAAAGACTGAAGTAGAAGGGAGTCAAAATTCAGTTATTCTTTCAGCTGAAATTATCTTTACATTAAAAAAAGAGTGAATGTTGTTGTTCCAAACCCCTGTAATTTGAAATTCACCCAGTAGTCTATCAGGCCGTTCAGGAAAGATGCTTGATGCTACTCCACTCTTGCAAAGCTCTTTGTTCCTACAAGATTAGAGGTCTAAATGTGTGCTGCAAGTCTGCAGTTAAAGTTTTGAGTTTTGCAGAGCAAAAGTTCCAAGGGCCCAGAGTACCTTAGAAGCTCCAGTAGAATATTTAAATAAAAATTAGCAGCATTTCATTAAAATTCTGTGCATGCTCCTCAATTTTATACCTTCCTCTGACAATATAAAATGGGCTTAGCGACACCCCCTCAGTCTTTCATTCTCCTTCGGAGATTTTAGTAGCTGTGGGTTTATGCAAGAGAAAATGCCAGGAAATGGCAGCAACTTGCGTTTACTTCAGTGCTTCCCGACAGCTTTGCAATCCTGGAGTTAAAAAGGCAAAGAGGTACCCTAGCCCCTTCCCAGTCTGACCTTCTCACTCTTTTTCATGTGTGAGGCACAGCTGGTAACTTCGAGTATCCAAGGGTTTGGCACCAGAAGTAGAAAAAATTGCTGCTTAGAAATGAAAAATAGATTAATAGTGCTGTAAACCTGGAGCATTGCAGTGGTGAAGCTGGCCTGCTTTCTATAACTGCCAGAGCAGTGTGTGCAGCCTGAAATTTGAAAGCCAAGCTGTGTGCTTTCATTAACAGTTCTGCTGCTCGTGGACAAGGGCACTGATGTGAAACCTGATGCACTTGCCCATAGCTGGGTTGCTTCTGCAGTGGCAGCAAAAGTAGGAATTTGTCACTGAATTAAAGAGATTTGTTCTCAGCTCTCACAAGGGGCAAATCTCTCAACTAAGAATATTAATTTTTCGTTTTTTTTTTTTTTTTAATAGCAATACTGAAAGTTGTATGATTACAGTGATAATGAGGCTTAATACTTACTGCCACTACTATGAAGCCTTTATTACTAATTTAATTCTGTAAACTAAGTCCAAGGTTGTTGATTATCAATTTTTCTTTTTGCCTAAACAAATCTTGTTAATATATTAAAAATTAAAGGCCAGGTATCACCCCATTCCTCCATTTCACTTCATTTTGCCTGCCTTCCCTGGCACCTTGCTTATGGGGATGCACACTCACTTTCATATAGTCACTCTTTAAGTACCCCTCAGTATTGCTCTATAAGATCCCAAATTCTTCTGCAGTTTGCCAAGTCACCTCCTTTGCTCAGGAGATTTGCTTTTGTCAGGACATGGGCTGTGACAGGCACCCGGGTAGTAATGAATCAGTGTTTTTATTTTTCCAACCCATATGCAAGTCAGCTTCCTTGATATAAATCACACTGTGGCCAATTCACTTTGAAACGGGATATCCATTTACCAGCTGACTTTACTGCTGGGTTTCTGGACTGATACATCCAAAACCCTCCTGTTTTAAAAAATGACTACAACTTTGTGACTAACCTTTCCAGACTGTATTTCTTAACTGTAGGCTGCTGTTTATTTTGGCTGACTTCCCACTGTATAATATACACTGTTCATGCCAGCTTATGGCAAAACTCGCAATTAAAAAAAAAAATAATAGCACAGATGTTTGTCGTAACTTGCTTTGCACATTTTATCGTGCTAGCACCATCCGTTCCTTTTCCCTTCTCCCTGAATGCCATCCTCCTTATTTTTATCACTAATCTAAAAGTTCAATATTTGCTTTTTAAAAAGCATTGGATCGTGAAACTTTCCATTCATTGGCAAGTCGTAGGGAGTGGCTGTCATGCAAGGGTAAGCAGACATGTTTAGTGGGTTCCTTTGCGTACTGGAAGTTCAGTATTACTAACGCACAAAAATCCCTCTGGCTTCCATCCCATCCCTAGATAATTTCAGGCCTCATTTTCTTCTCCTTTTTGTTAGTGTACACCAACTTCCCTGGAGCTGCTCCTGATTTATGCTGGAGGAAGCAAAAGTGGGATCAGAACATTTGAGTAGAGAGGAAATTTTGAAAAAAACAGCATGAATTTACAACTTAACATTTTAAATCCTTTGCAAATGTCCTATGCTCCCCTGGAAACTGCCTAACTAAAGGATTCAGTGAATGTTCTTTGAGTCAGTTCCTCATTTGGTTCGAGATGTTTCCAGAACTGTACAAGTTAGACTGAATGCATGTAAAATAAATGTATCTAATATTTCTTTTTTCCCCCCTCTTTCCTCCCTGCTGCATCCTGCAAAGGGGAACAACAGAGTAAGTTCTTTGTCCTTTTACAAAATCCTTTTGTTTCCTCTTGTTAAGGGTTTTGTCAAGAAAATTGGTTTCTCTTTTGGTTCACACTACTATTGCCTGCATACTCGTAACAGCAAATTCCTATTACAAATGTGGGTGCAAAGGTGTCTTCTAGAAAACTTTTAACAGCTCTCTGTTTTAATTTTGGGGAATGAGATGTGTTAAGCATTGCTGAGTGTTGTTTTTTAAGGCAGTTCAGTAAGAATGATACTATAAAACAGTATTGGAACCAAAGATTATGAAGGTATAGTAATAAAGACCTTCTGAGGAAAGGTTACTACAGCCTGATGAAACTCATTACAGCTGGATTTTTTGACCATACATCAAAGCTTGTATTAATGGGCAGTTATAAAAACCCAGCACTAAAGTCTTAAATAACAGATTTGCTGGCGTTGTTGGCTAAGCTGAACTAGATCAGTGTACTGGCTTTGAAGGTGCCTTAAAATGGATGGAGGAGGGTGGGGTCAACATTTGACTTGGCTTCTAGACCCTTGATGTGTTCCAGCTGGACAGCAGCAGAAGGGTGTGGGGTGTGGAGAGGGAGAACTGAAATATGCGTGGTAGGTTTTTTTGAAACTAAGCAGCACATAAAAAGACAGTTTTGCTGATGTTGATCTGATAAACTAATAAGCAGTTCCCAGGGTTAGTACTTTTTAATGCCATTATTACTGAGCTTTAGAATGGAAATTGCACATCTCACACTTTGGAATATGATGCAGAGAGAGCATGTCATACCATGGAAAGAAGTTGCACAGCTTTTGTGCTTCCTCCCCCCCTTTCCTGTTTCGGTATATTAACCCTTAGGAAGACATATCTGGAGCGTCAAATGATGCTGCAAAGCAAATGTTGAAACTAGCTCCTGAAATGTCGTCTGGCAGCATCTCAATGTGAGCTTGAAGCATTTCTGGGGTATTTGGGAAAGATTCAGGTGGGGGTATAATGTTCTGAAGGTTGGGGACTTTTGTCTGCTTTTTTTTGTATTTTTAACCATTTTTTGACTGCTTCTGTTTTCATGGTTGCTGGGCTCAGAAGCACCAAATCTTCTGTTTTGTTGGCCTACCTGAGAAAAGGGGATCTTAGCAGTGGGTGGGGAGGGGTAAAGAGAATTGGTGTATTGATGGCATGGAGAGAGACTTTACATAGGAGATGGTGTGAAATGTAAATGTTAACTGTGTACACTAAAATATGAAGGTAATGTTTATAATGTTTCTTTATGGTATGCTGACTTAAGGCTTTGCTGCTGCAGCAGTCGCTGATGTGATATTCAGAGGAAAGAGGTTAGACTGTAGGTGCTCTGTCAAGGGAAATGGGGATAGGTGGGGCACCAAACAGCTCTTGGGGCTGGCAGAAAGAGAGTCTGGAGGTCAGGAGAAGCATGGACCTTGTTTTCCAGAGACATGAGCTATGAGGCACTCCAGGGACGTCAGGACCAATATCATCTGATGTAGAGTTCTTAGATAAGACAGGATACCTTTAAGCAAGTATAGGAGAAACCTGTGAGATGTGAGGATTGGTGGACCTGTTAGCTGTCCTTTCACTCTGAGCAAAGGGCACTTCTTGCTACAGGTTCAGAAATCTCTGTCTGGCCTGTGCTGTCAGCCAGAAGGTAATTTCAAAAGAAACCTCCAGAAAACCATCCTGATCTTCCTCTTGGACATGGTTCCTTGTAAGGATTCTTGTATCCACATCTGTGTGTCTCCCCTTCTCTTTCACACAGGTCATTCATGCTGGATTCTGGAAGTTATACTGTCCCAATTAGACAGATAGAATCAACCTGCTGCAGGCAGCCGAGGGTCTCAAACCCCACAAACATCTTGAGATTTCTGCACCTAGTGGCATGGAAAATTAAATGGGTAAACCAGAAAGGTGACAAGAGTTTTTGAGAAAGTGTGAGGGGAAGAGAGGAATGGCAGATTGAGGATGATAATGATTTCTCAAAGCTTCTAGAACAGCTTTATGCTGCTAAACTGCATAGTCCTTCCTTACTGTCCTGATACAGATTTACTGGGTAGCCAGCAGAGCTATAACACTCCTACTAATGTTGCCTGGTGTGGCATTCACGCTGTGGATCATGTCGTTAGTTAAGTACAATTTGTGAGACTCTACTATCACTAGCCAGCCCCCTATCACTATGTACATATGTAAAGATCCTGTACCTGCCCATTCAGATTGTGGCTGCTTTTATACCTCTGCCTTTAGCTTTGCACTCTTAGATTTACAAAAAGAGAAATAAATATCGGAGTAATGAGTTCCTAAGAAAAAAGGGGGAAGGGAAGTGAAGAGGGTTTGTAATTGTCAGCAGACTACTAATCATTTTTATTTTTACTTTTTATTGTTGCACAATCATTAATGTAAGTGAGATTTCTCACATGGTTAAGGATAAATATATCTTCAGAAGCTTTGTTGGATAAAATCTGTAAAAGGGTCGTGCAGAATGAGGTAATGGAGACCTACCTCATTCAGCAAGCACATGTTGGCAAGCTCCATCTTACTAATATTAAAACTGAACTCCACTGAGCAGCCATGCAGGGAGGCAGGAAGAGCGGAGCATTGTGCAGAGTTCTGCAGAGTCTTACTGCTTCAGTCCAGGTACTGAAGACACAGGAGCTGTGCATTTTAATCAGCCTCATTTAAAAAAAAAATTAAAAAAAAAAAATAAGATCCCCCCTGAAGAGCCTTCCAGAACTTGCTGTTTGAAAACAACAGCAAAACCTATGAAATTCTCATAAAGTCCATCTTCATTATGCTTCTAACATTGTTAAAAGATTAGATAGATTTGTGGCCTTATGAAATTTTGATTCCAGATCCTTAGGCACTTGAGTAATAAAACAAGAAAAAAAAAAACAGCAACAAAGCAAAGTAACACTTTTTAATATATAGACTTTTCCTGTGTCATCCTTAAGACCCAAGTTACCCAATCTTTAATGCTTAATTGGAAGAATTAAACACTTTAATGCTGAGGTCAGACCTGAGAAAATTCACCTTGGAAAAGACAAATCTGATTAAATTTCTTTTTCTGGATAAAGGGACTACAAAGTTCTTATCTTTTAATTATTTTGCATTACTGTGGCTTGTTGATACCCCTTACAAACATGTATAACTAAGTATATAAATAATACATTTGCTTCTCAGTTAACGAAGTTGTCAGTATGTGGATAATACTGCACATGTGAACATTCACTGAATATAAATCCAGTTAGTGTAATTTAGTTTGAATTTTCTCTCAGGAAAAACAGGATTCCCTTTGAAAGGAGAAGGAAAATACTCTCCCTGCCAGGTCAGTTTGCATGTTATTCCTTAAATACTTATTGGTGACATATTAATTGCTTAGATTCAAGTCTGTCTTTTTTTTTTTTTTTTTTGACTGGGCTAGGTTTACTAAACCCAGATTCCAGATCAGCTACTCCATTAAGACGACCAGATGTCCTACTGTGTCTTGAGAGAGACAGTCCTGGATAATGGGAACTTAGTGAAGCCAGGATACTCACTCTACCTATGTATATGACAACAGCTCTATCAGTTCATTTATTTCATGCTTGGTTATTGACATGTAAATGCAAATACAGTGCCAGAAGCCATATGTATCTTTGGATTGTAATAAGTCTCTGATGCTCTTTTTCAAATTTGGACATGCTTCTGAAGGGTCTTCAGTTACCTCCCAGACATAAATTTTGACTCAGCCAGTTCCGGGCTGTAGTGCTGCTCTATGAGTGTCCCAGCCAGATTCAAACTGAAAGTAAGTGATTCTGCTCTGGCATTGCTAAAGTCTGTGTTCCAGTTAAGTTCCTAAGCTAGAAAAAGTAAAGACTCATTTGGGTTTGTTACATAGCAGTAACTTGAAAAGCATTCTGTACTGATACGTCAGAGGGTAAAACGCCATAGACAGAAGTGTAAACCGTGCATTTATGGTTTTACTTCCTTTTTTTTTTTAAACTAATATATTTTGAAAAAGAAGGCAGTGAATTCTAGGAAATGAAGAATCCACTTCAGTTATGACTAAAATTGGCTCCAGGCCAAGTAGGTTTAAAAATAGCTTTTGAAAGAAGAAGTGTTAATTATTTTTTTTTTAAATGGAAAAATGCCATAATTTTATAGACAGGGTTTCAGTCATTGCTTTGAACAGATGAATTGAATTTTACAATGAAGTCACGGTCTAAAGGAGCAGACCAAGTGAGTGAGTGTGCATGCGCACACATGCTGGGTCAAAACCAGTCCAAAATACAGGCAGGAAAGGAAATGGCAGGCTGTTTTTCAGTCCCTTTCTTGCCGCCTCACTGTTCCAAGGATGTGAAAACGTGTTTCAGATAAAAACTATCTTCTTGTTCTCCTTTATCTTTAGTAGTTCAAACAAAAGCTAGGTGCAGCCTTTTTCCCTGAATGTTCCCCAAGAAACAGAGCAGCTCTTGTTTATATTCTTGTAAGAGTAAAGTAATTGCTGGCACGAGAGAGTTAAAAACGTACAGGGAAAAAGAGGTTCATAGTATTGCATCAGTTGCAGTGACTGTAACAAGATGCAGGCTAACGGACGGAATGATTTCAAAACCAGTCCCAGCAAAGCTGGTAACTGCCTATTGGGGTCGGGGGTTCAATAGCTGTCACAGGGTTTTACATTCTGCTGTTAAATGGGACTGCTGACATTAAGCAAACTCCAGGAAATTTAGAAATGAGCAAACATTTCTGTAATGTATTCATGGTGGGCTCTTTACTGTGCTTTTGGCAAAGAATCTGCATATTGAAAATATTTTTAAATTCTTCATTTTTATGGTGCAGCTAATTTTTGCACTGCATCCACTCTGGTGAAGGTTTTTATTGAAGGTTTACAGAAAGGTAAAAACTCTCTGGATGTAAAGTTTCAGATAATGGAGCACAATTGTCAGCTTTGTTCCAGACATATGGTGAAATTTGCCCCGGGGAAGGCAGTAAAGGTGGCCAACCTCTAGGGATGCTTTCCCAGCCCTGGTCAATGAACACTGAGGGTCCACTGGTGGTGAGGAAGGTGTTTCTGGACTGTGCTGTACTAATCTCTGCCACAAAGGCCTTTTGGGCTCCAGGCCAATACATGCAGCTTGGAGTCCCTGGATCTCCAGGTCTCAGAATAGCTGCAATCAGAAAGGTGTGATTGACCCTTTCGTGCAACAGTATGGGGTCACCCATGAGGTGGACCACAGGTATCACAAGACTTTGGGACTATCCTAAAATATCTTACTTGTCTTCAAAGTCAGTAATTGCACGAAAACCTACTCCTCAGTATTAACTGGCAGTAAATAAAAATTTTAAGTAATTTTTCCTGCCAAAAATGTCACCAGGCTCACCCTTCCATAGCATTTACAGTGTAACAGGAAATGTAGTCATTGGACATGAGGGTGGAGGGCAGCTGGTGAACAGCCAGATACTTCTTTTTCTCTCATTTACAAGGGAAAACAAGAGGATCGGGAGAAGCTGAATGCTGTTTTCCCTGACTCCGTTTTGGAAAAAAACTAAGACATGCAATGTGAAGTCTGATGGATAGTTCATCCTGGATTTTTTTAACCTTTGCTACCTACATTTTTTTGTGGAGATACGTTTATGTTACTCTCCATACAATGAGTCAGACTCAAGTCCCATGTTTTGTCTGTAAAGTCCTCCATTCTGGAACTGCATTCTCCACTCATGTAACTTTCCTTTCATGATGGCATGTGTCCTGTTCTGTGGTCACTCCACAGCTCCTGCCCCACCTGTTTCCCAGCTCCATGGTGGCCTTTGTTTGACTTATGTCTTCCCCGTCCTGCCATATTTGTTGTATTCTGCGATGCTTGATAGATCAACTGTACTGTTTATGGAGAATTTGGATTTCTAACCAGAAAAGGCTAGCTATGGACATCCTGTGGTGGTTGATCTGTGTGATTCTTTGTTGACTTTCATACTCTTGTTACTAAAACCCCTGTTCCTACAGTTGAGAAACAGATGGTCTTACTGTTTTCTCCATATTCTTTCTCTTTTAAACCCAAACTTTGCTTTTTTCCTTTTATAATCAAATTATTTATAGTTCAAAGTGAGAATTATATATCATTATATATGCCACTGTCTTCAAATAACATATGTGAAATTATTTGGGTAGGTATAAGTCCTGTGGTGGGTAGATACAAAGTTATCATGAGCTCTTTGACTATGTGCATTTAAATGGTCTAATATGGTCTTAAATGGTCCAACGCAAGCTGTCAGGTTAGACATTAGACCACTTACATAGCAGATAGTCAAACTTTTCCATCATATTTGTTCCACAGTATTATCTTGACCTGTTCAACATTTGGGGTTTCAACACTGAGCAGCATACCTAAGGGCATTTAGAGAAACCAACTAAAGGAATGAACTGAGAGCAAGGAAGATAAAGTCCATGAGGTAAATTAGTATTATGTGATGTAATTTGGCATTCAGTTGTCGTTGGGTGGTTTCAAACTCTGCTTGATTTACAGAACTAGATATTTTCCAGTGGAGGCAGGAAACCCCCATGTAATAACCACAAGTCTTTCCAGTCGTAGGCCAGTAGTCCCTAGCTGTGTTAAGTGGACACTGTACTGTAGTTGCTCAGAACCTCAGGCTGAAAACAACTGCTGTACCATAATTTTAAATTTCAGTTATTAAAGGTTATCTGCCAGATTCGAATAGGAAATTCTCAGAAGCACTGTGAGCACTAGATTGTCCTTAACCTCTGCTGGGAGGGCAGTGAACAAAATGGCAGAGGCCATGACACCACACTTTTATCCCCTTTTGCAACGGCATCAAGCATCCTCAAAGAACTCAACCTCTCTTTCACATCACCTGTGACCCAAGAGATGTGGCTGCAAACATTCAAGAGATGTGAAGTTTCCATGCCAGTTCTGTGCACCAGGGAGTTCTACAGGTATAGTTCCTTGCTGTTCCTCAGTTGAGGGCTTTGATGTAGCTAATGGTCTGACTGTGAACACCAGCAGGCAGCCTCAAATGTGTTGGTGTTTAGAGCTGTGGGACTATACATGAACCAGAGTTGGTATATTTCTATGTGGGCTAATGTATGTCTCTGTATGTTCAAGTAACATTTTCCTATGGAAAGCTAAATTCTTACCCTTATTTGTAGGACTACGTGTACAGCAGTGGCTTCTGGTTAAGAACTCACTGCTGATTAAAATGTAAAGCTAAGGCTAACAGTGAGAACAAAATACAGCGTTGTCTGCAGTTCTTAACACTATCTGTGTTGCCCTTGGTATGGTGAAAATCAAGACTCCAGTCTTTCACTTGTCTTCAATAGTTTGGAAACATCAACTGTGTCTGTGCTCTTTGTTATGTTACGTACTGCTCTGCAGGAAATATCCCTTAACCTTAACCTGCATGTGCCCAGAAACGGTTTCATTGCAATCAGTTTCAGTCATGGAAAGGCTGGAAGATGGGCATGGTGAAGTCAGTGGCATCAACTTCCAGAGAGTTAGATTTTCACCCTTTTGTAAGTGGGCGTGTTGTCCTTAGTGTTATAGGGTTTTAGAGAACTGTTGGTTTTTTCCATGCTTTCTGTAGACTGATTAGTGTTCTGCTAAAATAAAGTTCTCCTTTCTTAGAACCAGTCCTGGTATTGTCTGATTGGGGCTGTGATTCCTGCCCCATGTCGTATTTCTTTTATTTAGTTCCATTTTATTTGTACAGTTTCTTTTGTAAGCCACAGCATGATGCCTTTGCAGCAGCTGTTTTTAATATTGTGAATAGATACTATTTGTCTAGAAGCTGCAGTTGTGGACCAGGATCCCATTTTACAAATTTAGAGTAAAAACACGGCTCCTTGTCAAAGAATGACATGAGAGAATGGATGAATAATTACAGAACTGTGTCCTGTCTGCATTTTTTGTTAAAGCTTTGTCGCTAGCCATTGAGGGCCTCTGGAAACAGAGGGTTTTGAGGTGAACTACCTGTTTGTCACTGATCTGACTAGCCAAGGGCATGGGATTTAGGATTATTTTGTTACTAATAAATTCGGTAAAGAAGGAGCATTTCTTTCATGGGAGTTTTCTCCTGAAGCCTAAAGGTAGTATTATGAGTGGTTTGGAGAAGGTTTGGCAAGATATCTTCATCTTCTGTTCTTTAAAAATACCTCACTCCAGTACCTTTTGAGTATGCAGTGATTTCTTTCTGCCTGTCTTTTAAAAAGAAGTAGTGATTAATCCTCCTGTTCTGCTTATTCAGTTCATCTCTAAAATTTGACACTAGTTCATTTGAGTGTTTGTCCTTACCTGGTGAAATCATCTCAGTTTAAAGTATGATTGGAAATTTGCTCAAGTGGCTTTGGTGGGTCAGTTGTGATTTGAAATCAGTATTCATTTTGAACTATCCTAGATGTAAGCATGCATATGAAGTTCTCTGTGCATTTGTTTCAAAGGATTTTACCCAAGAAAGAGTGTGTCTGTACGTCTGTAGTTTCAAAGAACTGTGGTGTCTTTGCTTAGATAGGCTGAATGGATTTCCTGTAGTGTATGCAAGTATCAATGTTTTCTCATCAAAATTCAGGTGATTTCTGATGGGATCCCACTGGGGAATTGCATGCATTTCTAGGGATCTATGTCTAGAATAATCTGTGATGATTCCTTCCAAGTCTGGATCACTTGACTGTAGACTACTTCACTCTCCCTTCATAGACAGTGGGTCCTTGGGATCAAAGCATCATAGAATGGTTAGAGTTGGAAGGGACCTTAAAGATCATCAAGTTCCAGCCCCCCTGTCATACCTCCCACTAGACCAGGTTGCTCAAAGCCCCATCCAGCCTGGTCTTGAACACCTCCAGGGATGAAGCAGAAGGTCAACTGTCCTTAGTGCCAGGTTCCTAGGTAATTGTCTATGGGCAACATGATAATAAAGCAAGGGCACTCAAATTTACAATGGAGTACTTAAGCACTTGTCTTCTCTCTGGTAAGGCTCAGGAATGTTGCCATTCAATGAAAGATAAAAGGATGCGTCATTTCTCAGTGTGACCTGTTCCTCATATGTGTGTCTCTGGGTTTTCAGGCATAGTCATTTCTGCCTATGCTCTTTCTAGTTTAGTCTTCCATTTTGGATGTTGGAATGGTTAACTTGACCTAAAAGATGCTCCTGTTTTAAAGCAGTTACTTCTATCCTACTTGCAGCTGCATATTTTTCTGTGTGAAGGTCTTGCTTCTTCAGTATTGGTGGTCTTTAGGGCGCTCTTTCATAGCTTTTTATAAAATGTATTTCATCATGTATAGAAGTGTTAAACAAATACCTAAAAGATTGTCACAAATACCCAGTTCCTTCCAAATTCAACTCCCAGTAGGCAATGGAAAATTACAGTTCAAATATCAGCCATGCTACCTCTGTTGCTGAGCATTTTGCTAAAAACACTGTTTTACTATGGTAACTCTACAGCCCCTTGGGAATGACTCTTCAACGCTTCCAACCTTCAGTTTTCTCTTGATGAGTTTCTGGCTATATCCTGGAAAATTTCTGCAGTCTGCTATAGGTCTGCAGCAGCTGAAAATATGGGGAGCAGCATAAACTAAAAACACGTTATGTTTGGTATGAAAAGTAATAACTTTGGGCATGAGAGGTTTCCAGTGCAAATTAAAATGTCCACATTCACACTTAACAAACTAAAAACTCATTAGAGAGTGAGGTAAAACTACTAAGAAGTTGCTACCAAGTTTCCACTCTGTTCTCCTGGACATCTGCAAAAGCTAAGCGGCTTTGCTACAGAATGTAAGTTCTACTCAACACAGAATGCTTTTGTTAATATTCCTACCTGGAATCTCCAACAGTAGAGTTTTTTAGTCAGTCCAAGTTCAGGCGTCACGGTGTTCAGATCTGGTAATTTGTTTGGAAACCACTGTAATCACTCTTATTTTAATGAACTTACTTTACTGAGTTTAAAAATCTCTTTGCTGGAACATATTCTTAAAAACACACAACATGCTTCCAAAATGTTGTGCTAATTTAAAAAAGAAAAAGAAAAAGAAAATTAAAGAATAAACCCCCTCATAGGCAGAGAAGTTATACATTGTAAGTTAAATCCATCCCTTCTTTGGATTGAATACTATTTCTTGCACAGCCTGCTGTGTGACTGATAACATATTCCAGAGAGGCTGAGTATGCAGCGAGCTTTTCATTCAGATTCTTTGGGTGTAGTACAGCAGGATATTTGAATCCATAACATTTAGTTATAGAAGATGCAGAATCTATTGAAATCCAGGCATTTATGTATCTTGAGAGTACAACTGCATGTAGTCAACAGAGAAGCACTCTCCAATGCTGTAACAAAACGCATTCTTTTCACATTTCTTCCCAGTTTGCATTAGATATGTCATACAGGAGATAGAATACGAGGCAGACTTTGTAAGGAGCCACGGCAGTTCATACTGGTTTTTGGGTTTCCCAAATAGAACTATGCTCAGAAGGTTGTTCTGCTGCCAGAGGTTTTATCATGTGGACCGAGTATCGTAACGGAACAAACACCATCTTCATGTGGTTTTAGACATGTTATTTACTGGGGTTTCCCTGAAGAAAGCTTAGGGATTCTTTCCTTATGAGTCACTAACCAAGTGATTGTTTTTATATAAACTTTCCTTCAGCTGGTTAGAGTTGGAACACAGTGTCTTCTGCTCCTTCTGGGGTCTGACTTTTCTCTTAATTTCTTTTAATGGCTGTTCCTGCAGCCAGCAGGACGGTTTGAACCTCATGGCCCTCCCCCGCACCCTCTCTGAGTTCCATAGTCTTGAAAATCGCTGGTCTAGCCAATAGATGTGCTGGTGGCAATCACTATTTGTGTGTAATTCCACTTTTCAGCTTTCTGCCTTGTGGTGCTTTTTCAACTTTGCACTGTAGTTGTGGCTTAGGCAGAATGTGCTGATGACATTAGCCAAACTGGAGTTTGCATTTTATGTGCTGAAATTAAAACAAAAATATATATATATATATATTTGACTTCAACATAAAGGTTAAAAGCTTTGAAGTGTTGTGTTTCGATAATGGAAATGACTGAAGCTGGAGAGACACATGTCTTCCCTTACATACCTCTGAATCCCTTCCCACCCTGTTCAGTGGCTGCAGCAGAGCTGTCTTTTGCCAGTGGAGTGGTGCAGAGTCACTTTTAATTACCTCCTTCCACTGCTTCTGATTTCAAGCCCAACTGATGGCGCCAGGGGCTGAACCACAGGGAGATCACCAGGCAAGTCCTGCCTATGTTAAAGCATCCTTGCCAGGCAGATGCTGTACAGCCCACTGCACTTCCCTGTGGTGTTTTTGTTATTACATTTTAATTTTTTTAGCCTGAGATGGGAGCTATGCTCACATCTAGTAACTCTGTGACGTGCTTGCACATGTGAAATTCTAGGTTATGGTCACCAACTTCTCTACCGCTCCCTCACCTCACTTCAGATATTTATACTCTGTGTGTACATGTATGCAATTATATGTATGTTTGACTTCACAGGTAACATATCCTGTATATACAGATTTGTTAAAATGTATAGCATTATTTTAATCCAGTAAGTATGCTCAGTTCCTTGAGTCTTTTTCATAAACCAAGATTGGATTTCTTTATTTTTAGAGGAACAGAAATGGTTTAGCTGGAATGAAAATGTTCATTCCACTGCATCGTTAGCTACAGGCAATCTTCAGTTCAAGCCTAGCCCATTTTTCATGCTAAAGCTCTAATAGTTTGACTATTAATCAACATGCCTGAGAGAGCTTGTCTGCATGCCTGTAATTTAAGCTGAACTCTTTCTTTTTTTTTTCAAATTATTCTTACGAAAGGAAGGTAGCCAGAAAATAAATTATATTTTTAAGACTTCACCTCCCTCTCACCCCCTTCTACCATTCCCCTTCTGATAAATACCCCAAAAGTTTTCACAGGATGGATATGAAGATTTAGCTGGAGTAGCAGATCCTCAAATGTGTCATTTGATCCTCCAATATTTCTAAAGCAACATTCGGTTACATGAGACAAGTTACTGACCTGGTGATTGTCTCAGGTGTGATGATTCATTGTGATGATTCAGTCCAACTTGGTTTTATCAATTTAAATGTTAATTTTAGGGTCTTCAGATAAAGTTTTTTCCTCCCCTTCTCTATTACAAGGAAGCTGTAGCCAGCAGTCCTCATGATAACGTGAGCCTCAAGATCTTTAGTCAGTCATTTATCTGCCTTTTCAGCAGCCTGCTCTTTTCACACAAGAGTCACAGGCTCTTACCAAGTTGGATAAAGGCTTATGGAAGGATGACAGAAAGTGATGAGTCAACCTCTGGGACCAGCTCACTGTAATGACAGTGGTATTTTCTGTTTGCTCCTCCTGCCATTCAGTTCACTCTGTATGTCCAAGACCCTCTCTTCCATACATATAAGCCCATAGAAGGTGAAGATTCAGAGGACTGATCTTCCAGTTCAGAGACAGGAATGGGAAATTCATGTTCAGAAGGGCAAGAATTGTTTCACTACACCACTACTCTACTCTAGTCTCACCAGTCTCTCCCTAAATCCCTCTGCGCAGACCTGTGGAACATGCAGGGCTTCTCCAGCCTCCACTGAAGAAAGTGGTCAAACAACAGCTTATGGAGACTATGGAGTCTATGCTCAGTGTCTTTTTAAGAAAAGTCTTTTCCAAGGGCCACATTCCTCTTTTCCCAGGCCTAGTAAGCAGCAGGAGCAGCTTTGGGTCAATCAGTGTGTGTATGTGAGTTTTTGGAGACCGCTAATCTTCACTCTTTCCTCCCAGATGTACTTCCCAGCTTAATGGGAGAGCTGATGCAGAGCCCTTTCCAGCTCTGAGGCAGGGGAGTGTGCTTTGGAACATGGACAAGGACCTTGTAGGGAAGAAAGGAAGAGGACCATATAGTTCATATGAAATGCAGAGCTATTTCAATTGAACTGTCTAGGGCTCTCAAAGACTGTAGTGCTTTAGCCTGTGGAGACTGAAAAGCAATTTCATTGCAATTGTGCTAAAATTCTCTTGGTCTGGCCATGAAGTTTCCTTTGACCATTAAGGAAATTGAGCAGCAACCCTGAAGACAAGGGAAGCATAAAGCGTTATCTTTTCACCAGTAGCCTCCTCCCTCAGTGATCCAGATAAGATTGCACCACTACTGTACAAAATGGTGTTCCCTCTATTGGACTTGTGTTGCACTTAACAGAGCCTACTGAGGCATTTGGTCTTTTCATGACCTCATTATACTGATGTCTCAGAATTATCTGGTGCTCAGTTAGAGGTGTTTGGGCTTTCTTTTCCTTAGTTATTGCTAGCTGATGAGCTCCCAGTCCAGCGCAGTAGCCATCATTAGACTGTCAGCATATAACTTTTATTTTATCCTGTTTCTGTTTTTCCAGTCCTTGAAGTTATCCGTTATTCCAGGACACTGTTCAATCCCCCATTGTATTACAGTACCTCACAAGTTTGTGTTTTAGGCAGGAACAAATTTAACTAGCAAATTCATACTATTTCGTTTCAGTAAGACAGATCCATTGAAAACTAGTGAAATCCTTCAAGGCTGCTCATTCTTCTTCCTATTTAGTTATCTGTTAGTTTCTTACTGTACCATTCTTTCGTTAATACCCATCTTCATAAATTTGATTGCCAGTCTCCTAAGAGTATTGCTTTGCTGAAGCACAGATGTGTCAAGGTTCCCTTAGTCAGAAAATCAGTTAACTTACTGAGTCTGGCATGCTCTGCCCTCTTGCTTTTTTGCCTTTTTTTGTTGTTGTTGTTGTTGTTGGTGGTAGTGGTTTTGTCTGGGGTTTTGGTTTTTTGGGTGATTTTTTGTTTGTCTTGGGTTCGTGTGGTTTTTTTTCTTGTTTGATTGTTTGTTTGTTTTTTAAAGTATTTCTTTAAAAAATGTATTCAAAAGCCTGGCAGGTTGTCATGGTTCAACCAACAAACCTGTACTTACTTGGAGCAGTTTTATTTGTTGAGTATGGCCGCTGCACTTGCTGTTCTGTAGTCCCAAGTACCATGCTCATACCTTCATACTGTGACTCTGCACCCACTCCATGGGCAGTAGCAGGAGCTGGTGCGTTAGCTCTACTGGGAGCTGATGACTGGATATGGGTGTATATCGGCGATACTTGTAGGAAATTCTGCACAATGTGTCTTTCTCTTTAGAGGGTAGTGATTTATTCCCTCACTGTTTCCCTTCACATCTCCTGTCCTGGTTAGAGAAGTAAGTTTTGTTTCACCCGAGAGTTAGTGCAAGAAATTTTGTCTGTGAAACCTTGGTAGCTAAAATACTTTGCTCTGAGAAACCCGGTGGAAATCATCTTGTCAAATGGCAAGCTTCAGGGCTGATGACTCAAGTTTTCCCCTGCTGTGGTCTGGATGACAAGAAACTGCCCAGGACAGCCATGAGGAGCTGAAAGCAGTAATTCACACTCCTGCAACACAGCATTTTCATTTTCTCATTTGATGTTATCAGTAAATTGCACCCAGAAATACAGCCTGTGATTCCAGACCAGTCTTTCCTCTGTGCCTTCTTCACTGCTTGCCTGGCCGCTGACTGGTTTTCCTTTTCAGGGCTTTTCATTTTTACACTGGTTCACTTCCCACTCTACTTCAAACACTTCCAAATAGGAGTTGTGTTCCCTCAGGCTAGTCGATCTGTTAGTGCGTGTTTTGCGTAGGCCTTGACTCTCTCCAGCCATGATCATTCATGGGTCATGTGAACGATGGTTCGCATCACTAGATTTTCTTGCCTGTAGCCATTGCCCGTGCACACACATGTGTAGGTGTAAAGAAGTACATGCATCTGCAGGTATCTGAATTTAAATTGTGCTAGTTTACTCTGAGGTATGTTTCTGTCTAATTCTAGAGAGTATTAGGCACAAATAAGAATTGTTTAATGTCAAATATATAATTATCAATTGAAAAATCTGCACCCTCACAGAGGCCTTGTCAACACTCCATGTCTTGAAACGTGTAGTATCCAGAAAACTGTGGTGTTAACCTTTTCTAGTCCATGCTGAACATGTGAAAAATCAGTCCTTTTTTGTGTTTGCATGGGATCTTTGTTCAGTGTGATTAATAGTCCACTAACAGTGTCCAATACAAGTTCAGTGCAATGTACAAAGTGCCTTTGATGCCAGACATTCTACAGTGCTGTGCAGAAACTAAATCTAATAGTTATAGGCCTGAGAGGACTGGAATGTTTTCAATTTACTTTTAAACAAATGACTTTATTGTGCCATTCTCATGTGGGAGTAAATTCCACAGCCGTAGTGCCACATTAGACAAAACTTTTTTACCTGCTGATTTCTGTTTATACTTGAAGAAGAAAAATTAACCTTGGTTAGGGATTGGGGAGAATAGGACAGGACTATTAGACTCGGTGGGAATTTTGCCAGGGGCTTTGCTGGGAGCAGAGTGGGATGCAGGAGTACAGGATGTAACTGAAGAATGATTTGTGGTGCAGAGCTGAGTTCAGGAATTCTGTGTTCCTGAAAATTGCTCATGAAGGGCACCTGTAGGAAAAGCTTGAAAACTGGTTTTGCCACTCCTGAAATGTAAGAAAGCAGTCATCATAGTCTGAGTAAATCCTGGTGGATATTGGGAGGGAGATTGCTAGTGACTGCAGTTGGAGGTGGATACGGCCTAACTACTGAAAGGAACAATTCTCATGTAATGGATATCTGTAACCATATAGGAATGGCATCTCTTGACCACAAGGAGAGAAAGTGTCTCTGAACTCACCAAATTGCTATTGTAATGGTAAAGATTTTCAGACTGGGACAGGGAACTTCTGAAAGAACGAGTCTTTAATGCTTATTGGATGGTCTAATATCATGTAAAAAATATAAAGTACTTGCAAAACGCTCAAGTAAGGAACATGGATCCATTCAGCATTGCTCCAAGTGGGAGACCCTCTAATGCTAATAGGTGCATCATAGTCTTCTGAAAGGTATAATAGAGAACCCATTCCAGTAATTCCTTTTGATCGCAACATGACTGTACGTTAATTACTACCAGAACCAAAACACTGGTTTACTTTTTTTAACTGCTCACTAAGCATTTTTTTTAACTAGCCCTCTTCTTTACAGGGCTTTTGTTTTGTGCATGTTACATGGGTTTAATGCTTTGTAAATCCATAAGCAATCAAGAAAAGGTTTAAGTTTGTTTTGACTAATGTTTCTGCTTTGGCTATCTGCATTTCATTAGTATTTTATGTTACAAGCCACTGCATGGAAATCCAAATAAAACTGACAAGTTTAGGTGATGCTTAGGTAAATGCAATTGCAGGAATTGGACAAATAAATCCAATCATCTGAAAATGGCTTTAGAGCCTTTTGTCTTTCTCTGATGTTTCTAAACCATTGTCTGCATTTTTCCAAAATAATAGCTGTCTTGCTCATCTCTGTGCCATGGCTTCCCATAAAACCTTACCTCAGTTACAAAATGAACATTGTAAATGCTACAAATCACATTGCAGTGTCCTCAGAGCCCTAAACACTTTGCTGCTACTGATTTGGCCTCTAGAGGACAATACACCTAAAGCTTTTGTAGGCTGTCAAGAACAATAAGGAAAAGAGTCTGAGACCCATTTCCATTTCAACTTGTAAGGTAGGGAAAGTCTGTCCAGTTTGTTTCTCCTCACTTGATAGCTTCGTTCCTTTTTCAAAAAATTGGTATATGTTGATCATTACTGAAAAGAAACCAGTGTGTGTATAGAGGGTGACAACTTTTACACAGACAAAGGCTGCCATGAATCAAAACTGAGATTTAGCATGTTACTCGGCAGTGCTGGAAAGCTTGTGGGGGGCAAAGGCAGTGCCAGTTCCTTCCCAAGTGATGCCCGATGAGGTTATTTCCACGAGCAGAACAATGATTTTGTTACAAGTCTGGATTTCCTAAAAAGTCTAAGATATGTTTCAATAGTTGTTGTAAAGCCTCTCTCCTTGTGGTGGGGAAGAAACTCTGTAGGAGAGGGCAGGATAACTTTTGTTTAAACCAGGCTGAATGCTACTGGGCAGCAACCCTCCATCCCGTCTGAGCAGGAGATGCCCAGCTGCCCTCTTTAAATGGCAATCACAACGGCAGCAATGGAATACCATAAGGGCCTGAGGTTGCATTAGCTTTCCTTAGGAAAAGCTCTCCTCTTAGGTGGAGTAAGGAGCAATTAAGTGCTTTTGCCTACGAATCCTCAGACTCTCCCTCTAACCTACTTGCTCCCCACCCATCTGGAAAAGAAAGCCCTTCATATGCAAAATGTCTTGGAAAAAGAGAGGCAGAGGGAATACACTGATGGAAGCATCTCATCTCCTTTGTTTCCCAAATGCCTGTCTACAGTAGGGGTATAATCTGTACTTAAAGGTGGCTCCCTGGGGGGCCCCAGTTTGGCAGGCAGACTGGTAGGGAACACGTGCTCTGAAGCCAGAGTGTGTCTCAAATGAAATGATATTTGAATCTCGCCATGCAGGTCTTAATGTAATCCATGAGCCTTAATATGGCCATAAGGCTATAAATTCAGGGATTTTGACCTCAAAGTCTTTGACTGTGGTTAAAAATAGCTCACCCATCCTCATTTTATCACTTCATATACTCTGACACAATTTTGGAACCTTCCTCCATCCCATCTAGCAGGGGAACACTATAATTAAGAATCAGTTTTGAAAGGCTGTTCTCTCTTAGCTTAAGGCAGAATAAGGCTTTATGTATTTTGCAGGAGATTATAAACAATTCATCAGCTAAAATTAGCAGTAAAAAGGGAGCCCCAGTTCTCTCCTGCACTGTGGTTTGTACCACAAAGACTTAAGTGTTTTTAAATCATGACAGACCTTGAAAGCGTATTATGTATGTGTCACTTTGGCTCAGTTAGGAATAGTCTCACCTCTAAGCCAGAAGGCCATGGGTTCAAGTTCCATGCCTGCCCTTGGATTTAGCTGTCTCAGAGTAATTTTATTACAGAAAACATTTTAAAATATAACCATAGGGAAGAAGAGTGAAACTTTCATATCTGTAACTGCACTGTGAGACAGTCAGTCAGTGGGAAGATACGTTAAACCACTGTTCTAACTACCCAGCTTTGCTCAGCAGGCATAAACCCTCTAAAAAGGGAGGGGCTAGACCTAATGCTGTGGCATTTTTTTCTCTTCTTGAAAAAACCAGTTCTAATCCTTGGGAATGTGTGTGAGCTACTATTCACTGTCTGAAAGAAGTTTGCGTTTTCATCGTGTTGCCATAAGGATGGGGTTCCTTGATTGTATGTTGCTGTACAAAAGCAGGAAAGTCAGAGGTGTCAAATGAGTCTTGACTTCACTGTTTGCTGCTGAACAGTAACAAAAGGGGAAAAAAATAAATCAATCTTTTGAAGTGAAAGGGCCATAAGTAATTAAAAATGTTAATTTGCAAAAAATATCCAATTAAAGTGCAAGGTTATGCAACGATAATGCCCAGTGATGTTAGCTGCAAAGGAAAACTTCATATTATGTCTGCTTGGACCTCTGTGTAGAGTGCTAATCACTGATGTCCTTTAGCCTCCCCGTAGAGAGGAGTTCAGAGTGACTTAAGGTTTAAACTTTACAGTTTCATTTTGGTTTGTACCAATAATCATGTGATCTTATAACATGAAGTTTGTTGCTTACATACATGTGTATTAAATTACCAGAATCTCACCATCTCTTAAGTTTAATTTGCTTTTATTTTAGGGAGGGAAAAAAGTATCTTTCCTTTTCTCCTGGTTTTGTAGAATACTTAGGAGGGTTTTGGCATATTTATTCAAAATGGAAACCATATCATAAAGCAGTATCTAATTTCATTTGGGCTAAGATTATGTGCAGAATAGTTGCTCACAATTAATTTCTTCCCCTGAAAATAATTTGCCCAATAATTTTCAGTTTCTGTTCTTGTGGCATGAATCCAAAATATTCCTGAATGGATGAGGTTTTTTGTTTGGCAATATTTGTGTAGCTTCCGTAAAGCTCTCAGTGTTTTCAAGCTCTCTTCTGATCTGTTTTCATTTTATTTCTTTGCTACGGGAATTGTAGCTTGAACTTGCTTGCAAAGTTAAAGGAGTTCTTAAATGGGGAGTATGGACAGTGGTGATCATTGACACTCTAGAGGGGTAAGAATTCCTGCCAGAATTTGTAGACCACTGTCACTCCTCTTGATGGAGGGCTTATGGAAAACTCATTAACGTGTATGAGAGCTTTGAATGTTAGGACCCGAATTATCAAATGAAATGTTTTGACAAGAACTCTGGCCAAGGTATGTTTGGCATATGGCACTAACATCTGGGAGAGGTAGATTTATCTACAGAAGATCCTGGTGGTTCCTGTATGTCCACTTGGTAAATTCGATTAAACACATTCCTGCTATTAATTTTTTTTCAGATAAGCAATTACTGTGGGTACTATGGAGACTATGAGAATTGGGGCAAAAGATGAGATAATCCATTCCTGTCGTGGCAGGAATGTTGATCCGCTTAGTCACATCTGGGATGCGGGTGGGGTGGTCTGTGCAAGGCTTGAATTGATAATGGTCTGTCCAAAATCAAGGTAAAGGGTGGGCTCAGCTAGCTAGCTTGTGCAGGGAGGTGGCCATAAGACAGATTTCTGTACTAAGATGTGGTCCATGCTGGTAGAAAAAGATGGAGAATAGAGCCTGGCTTAGCAGTATTGACTGTGGGGCAAAGGGGAGAGGAAACGGTGCCTCTCTGGAGCACAGTGATCCAACTGTGTGAAATCAGTGTGGGTGCTATTAAAATGCCATCTTCCTCTCCCTTCCCCTTTCCTTCCTCCCTCTCTCCCCCTCTGGTGTCAGCCTGGCTGAGGAAAAGTCAAATAACGTACGACTGTGTTCCTTGGCATCACAACTGCAATTTCCCTTTAGGGACTTCAAACTTGAGAATGGGAGGTTTTAAATCTTGCTGATTCGTGCTATTCCAGTGAGCATATGTGTGAGGAGAAAGAACAATGCCAGTTCGAAACAGAAATCACAAGTGAGAAATCATTACTGCTAAATCAGGTGTTGCAGAGGCCAGTGGAAAAATCGGACGCTAAGAAAAGTAGGAAATTACTTTGTTTAGAGCTGGGAAGGTTAATGAGAATGAATTAGAAAGCGTTCTCTGTGTATTCAGCCCCTAAGGATTTGAGCAAAGTTAGAGGGATTTATTTACTGATTATCCAGACTATACAACTGGCAATAAGATTAAGTGAGGAATTTTGGAACATGCTGACATTTCTTATTTGCATCATTTACTATGGAGATCATTTGTCGGCACTGCACTGAGTTTGTGGTGAACCAGGGCTTAGTCTGGCCCAGCAGAGACAGATCTGGTACTTCTCATGGCTCGAGGGATGTGGGGGTGAAAACAGTTTAACGTCCTCTCTTGCGTCTCAGAGAGGAAACATCAAGTTTGTCTAGGTGCTTATCAGAGGAAAATTTCAGAATATTTTCCTAGACATCATTAATTATGGAAAAGAGTGCAGTTATAGGTGACACATTGCATTAGATCAACTAAAAATAAAAGACAAGGCTGTAATTTATAGAGCCTCTGCATTGGACGCTGTACAGAGCTCCCCCACTACAAGGCCTCCTCCAAGTCCGTCCTTCCCAGCATGCACACAGATATGCAAGCTGCCCTTCTCCTCCTCTATTCAAATTTCTTTAAACCAGGCTGGTAAGTACTGAAAAGTTACCGTCTCAGCTGGAAGAAAGGAAAGCAGACCAGGGAACGGGAGTTCAGTACAGGATCTAGGAAAAACAGAATTGTGATTTCTGTTCTTTATGCTGGGTGCCTACGTGCAACACGTCTATATTATTCACACAGATATGCGAATAATATACGTGAACGCGTAAACAAAGCTGTGCTTTGAAAAGTAAATTTGGTTAGTGTGTTTTCCAAGATTTACCTTCATCAAGCCATTGACCATACACTAAGCACTTATTTGCCACATTTTAGTCTCAGAAAATAAGGCAATACCCTGTCCCTAAAGAATCCTTCAGCTGAGTCTTGTGCACTTTTGCTGGAATAAGTAAAACTTTGTAAGTGACCCTCTCTTGCGTGGTTACTGCTGAGTAACAGTCCTCAATAGTGATCAGATCTGCCAACATTTCTTCTAAGAATGGTTTTGGTAAGGAGATAGATAACAGAAATGAAAAGCAAGGTGTTATTTCAGTCTTCGCAATAGCATCATGCTTTCTGTTTTCGCTGTCTTTGGTAGAAGCTCCAAGACTTGTATTTGCTTTCCTTCTTAAGGGAACTGCATACCACAGCCAGTAGCTTTAATCCTTTAATCCACACATGTCCGGTTGATGCCTCCACCCATTCATTACCCGTTTTCGCAGCAAATGATCTTGTTCCCTTCGCAATTAATGTCCACTGCTGGATCAGGCTGTTGTCTCTGGTAATGTGTTCCATGTATTTGGTAACAAATGCACAAATGGATATCAGCCTGAACATCTTCTGGGCTAATAATCACACTTCCAGTCTTCATCATCATGACTTGAATTCCAGGGCAACTCACCAGTATTTGAGACTTCCCAAAATCCATTGACCTCCTTCTACACTGAAACTATGGCAAATATCACACCAATATTATCTCACATCCTAGATTTTTTTTTCTAATGCACTCTTATAAATATGGGGCACTTCATGTGTTGTTATGACAAGGAAATTCTTTGACTGAAAAGTTTGCAAATTCCAAAGTAGTATTTGTTTTATAAACAAAGGTGCTGTTTTCCTTATGCCAGCCTCTTTCTGCTTTTGCTTGTCCAGCAGTTTGTTCTGAAAGGCATGAAGCAGCTGTTGGCTCCAAATCAAAACTTGCAGCGCAGGGAGGGTTATGTAAAAGTCCTTTGTGTGAGAGATGTACATGGCAGCAAATGGTGAAATTGGAGTACAGATTCTTTGAGAGGAGATGGCTATTCGTGACAATGGTTTATTTTTACCTTGATTTTTGCACAGAACACACAGAAAGGTAGAAGATACTGTAATTTTTCTGTGTATGTATGTTTTCAGAAATTCCTTTCCCTGTTGTCATGGTGTGAGCTTGTAATTTTATGCTACTTTGCACCAAGTATCACCCACTGGATGGAACGTCTGCAAGAGGTTGCCTAGTTCTTACTCCTGCCTCAAGGCAGGATCTCTGTACCTAGGCCGTTTCTGAGGGATGTTGGTCTTACCTTTGGAGGAGATTCTGCAACTCTCCTGGTCCATCTATTTCTGTGCTTCACTGCTCTTATGTAACACTTTCCAAATATTTATTTGATATATTTTTCTATCTGTAAAGACGCTCATCTCTCCCCTTCCACAGGTGCTTTCTTTTGAACTTAACAGTCTTAACTGTTCTTAGCTTTTCCTTTCAGATAATATTTTACAGAGCCCTGAAAATCATCTTCAGTGGTTTCCTCTGAACACTCTCAAAATGTGCTACAAATTTCTGCTAGTATGATAACCAGAATTGGATGTACAATTCTTGTACTGATTTCATAATAGCAAGACACAGTTTCTCTTCCACTGAACTGCACTTTAAGCGGCCATTCTCATGCTGTATGTTTATAACTGATTTATTCCTGCCTAAGTCAGATATTTTCTATTCATAATTATTTTAATCTGGATTTTTAAAATGTTTCTTTAGATCATTGTGAACTCTGGTTGTATCACCCACTGTGTTCACTTCCTCTTCCAGTTTTCTTCTCATCTGTAAATGTAATAATAAGCACAGGCTATAATCCACCATCCTGAGCACTAAGGCATTAATAAGCAGATTAAAAATGTAGTCCATATGAAAGTCCCCTTGATAAGAGTTTTCTATTTTAACATTAATGTCAATGTGAGCCATTGACAGCTTTTCTATGGAAAAGAGCATCTAACCAGTAACTGCAGGGAGAGCACACTTTCATTAATGAAAATGTCACTTGAGATTGTGTCAAAAAGCTTTACTTAAGTCTGAAATACCTTACCCATAAAATCTGAATTCCTGCTCTAAAAGGAGATTGGATTGATTTGACATTATTAGTAGTCAACCTGTTAAGAGCTGTAAGATAAAAGTAACTCCAAATGTGTCAGAATTCTGGTAATACATTGTTTCTTTCTGTCTCATAGTTCCAAATCAGCCTCTTGACTGAAGAAGGCATGGAGAGAGCCTAACAAAGTTTTTGAATGTTTGGGACCATTAAAGCTATGTAAATATGTGGGCAGCGGTATGTGGATTCAGCAGAATGTTTTAGCTAATGGTCTGTACTATACAATGTCTGTAACCACAAAGAAGGATCTAAGTAGGCAATTGTTTAAACTAATCCTGAGAGTTAAATACTTTTGAATCAAAATGAGCTAGGTTGTATCTTTCTTCTGCATGGGTATGAAGTGAGAGATCGCATGTGCAAGGGAAAGCTGGATCATAACCTCAGCTTAGAGCAGTTCAAGGCTGCTAATGAAAGCATAGTAGCTGAAAGGGGCAGCCTGTGGGTGGCTCAGTAAAGGCAACAGCAGTATGAAGTCAGTACATGCTGAAAGCATGGAAGAGAGTGGCAGTCACCCTCTGTGAGGAAAAAGGACAGCTTCCAAGCTACCCGGGAAATGTTCTTTTTCTGCTGCTTGCTTTGTTGTAAATACACAAAAGTAATGTATTGTCATTTACTTGTGGTTCCTTCCAGTAAGAAAACCTCACTGTGTGAAGCCATCATGTGGTTTCAGCAGTCCTCTGGCAAAAGGCATGCTATGTACATCTGAGAGTATATTAGCTAAACTATATATATAGCATCAAACTGCAATGAAGAGAGAATATCAAGAATCAGTTGTAAAGATTTAGGGCAACTGTGATGTGCCAAATGTTGGTGCATTAAGAAGAACCTTACTTGGACAGGAATAGATAAAATAGATTATATGTTCAGCAGCTGTGAATTAAAACATAAATACAATCTTGAGAGAATGATTAATTTTCATGTTGCGGTTGTTGTTATGAAATTGCATCTGCAAATGAAAGATAGGAAAGCAACTTTTAAATGATTGCTTTCTCACTGCAGCCATGGAGTTATTTCTTAACATACAGAGCATTGCTTTGCCGCCGCTTTGACTTTTTACCCTTTAGTCAGTCACCTTCCAGTCTGCTTCCTCTCAGTCATTTTTAATAGAATGCCTTTTTGATTACAGAAAATTGGTCGATACGCTATTCTAATGAAAATGCTAGACAAATGCTCCTTCTTGAAACTGACATCAGGAATGTTATACAAGGCATTCTTAAATATGCTGGCAGCTGCCCTGAATGTAATGAAATCATGGAAATTAGAAGTATTGCACTCTCTGTGTGGCCACCTCAAGACTGTTTTCAGTGTGTTACTCAGTTTTGCTGTGAATTTTCTTGGGACATTCTTCAACACACTTATATTTCTCACATCAGGAAAATTATCCTTGTATTCTGAGGTACTATTCCCTTTTTTTTTGGATTGCACATAATTCCCTGTGCCTGAATCCCTTTGTACTACATTAAATCATTCCTCTTGAAGTAGAAAGTTTACAGTCTTCAGAAGACTGGTAACTTTTCTGTTAGAAATGCATATGTAGGGTGAAATCCTATTCCCACTGCAACCAGCAGTAAAATTCCCACAAACTTAAGTGGTTTGGATTTCACATGCCATTTTTAGTCTTCTCTTATATGACACTTAAGTTAATCCTTAATACATTCTTAGGACAGAAGGCATCTAAATGCAGAAAAGGTAGAAGAATAGCAATGCTGCATAGTTGTATTTTAACTAACACCTTTCCATGCAAGGATCACAGCGCACCTTCTGAAAGACAGGTGAGATCCACTGCTGCATGTCAGGAATGGGTATTATTTTCGTTTTTCTAAAGTGCAGATAAAGTAGAAGGGAAGGACCTTATTTATGTGGCTACAAATGGAAGCACCAACCTAGCTTCCATGTTACCTTCCTTTTGTCAATGTTTTTTTCACCTATTGCTTTTCTGTAGCTTTGGTGTATTCTCATCAGAACTTCTGAATTTCAGTTTTCCAAGATGAATCTAATTTTCTTTACCTGTTTTTTAGCACTTTAGATTTTTCCATAGTTTCTTTGTTGGACTTCCTAAAGTAATTGCAGTTGTGTTGGTCTGAAGTAATAATATTCCATTCCTGTCAACAATTAATAGCAGTATTAAGCAAGAGCCAACTGAATGAAAACTTAACCCAGATTCTCATACACTGTCACATAACATTTCCTATTGGAACTGGCTCAAGGACGAGGAGCACTGAAAGGGGACTGTGGCTGCCTTGGCTGCTGGGAAAGGAGGCACAGAAACCTGTTTCCAGCTCCTTCTGTTCTCCTTTTCTGTTCTCCATGAACATTCTGTTCAGGAGTGGTCAGAGGGATGTGACTGCTTACATATTCTGGTTTGAGTTTATTCATTACAACAAGCTTGAAAAAGTCTTTCTAGAATGCAGAGTGGCGGGGACTTAGGCTGTGGGGTGGCCTGCACCAAAGCTAGTGCCATCATGATGATCAGTGAGAAAACCAGTTTTGAAAGAGTGACATGGAGATGGAACATGGTGTCTGCATCACTTTGGTCTTCTTGTGTTGTCTAGGTTTACCAGGCAACCTTACTCTCAGATGGTGCTGTTGGCACAAAGCAAAAAGAGCTTACAAAAGAAAGCCTGATAACTCTTATAGGTGTACTGTAGAGCACAGAAGACTCTTAGAAGCACATTTCCATGTGCATAATATGATGGTTTCTTGCATGAAAAGCTTTCACTTAAGGCATCAAATCATTAAGAATGCTATGGCCAGAAGCTTTCATAATAAATTACTATAAACTCATGAAAGATTGATCTTTTTTGATTTAAAAGATAATAAATCAACAGGATGGTCAGCTCTATTACAGTTTCAAACACGAGACGGACTCCTGAAGTATTACCCGCTTTCTGTAAATATCACCTGTGAGCCTGTATAAAAAAGATTGAATGTTTGCAAAGTATTACCCTTTGCCTTAAAGATTAGAGACAAATTACTATTTTTACTTTACATTCTCTTGATGAGGATAATGATAAACATCTGCCACTTTGCTGCTTAGCCAGTTAAGAATCTTATTGCAATCTCAAAGATAAACTGTGAAGAAAAAAGGAAAAGGAAAGGGAAAGGGAAAAGAAAAGAAAAGAAAAGAAAAGAAAAGAAAAGGAAAGGAAAGGAAAGGAAAGGAAAGGAAAGGAAAGGAAAGGAAAGGAAAGGAAAGGAAAGGAAAGGAAAGGAAAGGAAAAGAAAAGAAAAGAAAAGAAAGAAAAGAAAAGAAAAGAAAAGAGAAAAGAAAAGGAAAGGGAAAATGCATGGACAAACTGCTTTTTATATAGACAAAAAGAAAAAGAAAATGGAAGTTGAATGCAGGGGAACTGGTAAAGGGGGCGGCTTTGGTCTTGGATAAAATCTGTGGATATATGATAGATGTATGATTTTCCATTTATTTGGTATTTCACAGGCAAAATTAGAGTTAGTTTCTTTTCAGACACGGAGGCTAAGGAAAATACTCGGACTGCGTGCTGTGACTTTTTCACATATGCATTTTATTAACAAAACGATTAAGGTTTATAGGGTAGTGTGTCTACTGGTGTTACAGAATTGAAAACACTACTTTTATCAAGAGCTCTTTCAGTGCCCTCAACAGTCCCAAGATTTTTAGGAAGCACTGCTAATTATTTAGAAAGTCCATAGATTAGTTGTTTTTCCAGTAATTCATCTGTAATTAAAAACAATCGGAACTTCTGAAACTTCTTTCACAAACATTTAGGTTTATTTCTAAATGGTACATTGGATCTTATTTCTTAACAAAACTGTAACTTAACAAATCACAACCATCGCCATTTCCTTTAGACTGGACTGACCAAGCCATAGTTTACAAGTATATATATGAAGTGCTCTGCCTGCCAATGCTGAATGAGCAGAAGCAGACCCTGCAGTAGGAGATGAAATTAGGAATCTCTTTCTGGCCCAGCAAGAATGGATTTCATGCAGGGAGAAGCCTCTTTGGTGACATGTTTGCACATCTAGCTCTAATGGTCTTTTGCTTATGGTTTAGCTACTGCCTTCAACTGCTCTGGGAATCTGTAAAGCGCTAGTGATAACGCAACTTTTAGCTAAATGCTATGTTGCAAACTGAGTTTTGCTGATTATAAAGGGTCTGGCTGGTATATGACTAGTTCTCATTATTTGGTTATTCACTTTTTGCTAGTGTTGTCTATTTCTTTATGCTTCTAGGTAACAAAAAAAGAGATTTAAATTTTATAGCTCATGCTAATATGGCTTTGGTGGTCGTTTAGAGGGAGAAGTATTACATATCAGGGTTTTGGGAAAGAACATTGTTCTTTGTGCTTTCCAGGTTGAAATACTATTCTTTTGGCATCTTTGAGCCTCAAGAAGCAGTTTGATTTTCACCAAAAAGCTACTATTCTTTTTTTTTTTAGGTTTTCTTATATTTATACAGGCCAAACAAGCGAAGTACATACCTTTTAGCTTCCAGTTAAAGTACCTGGTATTTTCTTTAATTAGGTCAGCTGTTTACATACAAAGAAGTTTTTTCTGTCTAGTGAAAAAGAGACCCCCAATATATAATCCAGCCTGTTATGCTGAGCCTTGAGCATTGGAATCAATGCTGCTTTTTCTGTTAACTCTTCATAAATCCTTTGTTTATATAGGTGCTATTCACATCTAACAAATTTGAGGCTGACCTGTGGAATTTGTCAGCCTTACATAACAAGAATATTTTTTGCTTATAGGAGGGTAAAATTAAAAATCCAGACTTATGGTGCAGCTTTCTTGCATGGTCAAGCTGGCTGAATCTGAGTGGTAAAAGATTTGGTAATAAGTATTGCAGTAAGTGATCATTTATCACTGTGCGTCTTTGTCTGAAAACTTTCCTTAATATAAAATTACAAATTTGTGTGGAAATATATAATGTACTTTGTGAAGAAGGACTTGCATCTCATAGTGCATTAACCCTTAAGGTCCAAATTTCGTAGTGATAAACACTAATATTAAACAGGCCATTACTTCATATTTTAACCTCCAGGCATTCTTTTTATAAATTACACGACTGGATTGCTACTTGGAATTTTGTTTAAGTCCATTGCTCTTTAAGTCCAGGTTTTTTTCCTCAATGTATTTCCACATTAAGACTTAACTTCTCTTTTTCTGTTGTTTTCTTCTGTGTAGACTGAAAATGATGAGAATGGCCAAGCAGACAATTTTTCAATGGACCCCCAGCTGGAGAGACAGGTGGAGACAATTCGAAATCTTGTGGATTCCTACATGTCTATTATCAACAAATGTATCCGAGATTTGATTCCAAAAACAATCATGCATCTTATGATCAATAATGTAAGTAGCAGCCAGGGTTCTAAATTATTTTAACATGTCTGTCAAATCTCTTACACTCAAACATACCTCTCGAAAATAGCAGCAACAACAGCATGTACTAAGGAGAACACCACAGTCCTGTAAATGTCACTCTCTTACACAAAATATTCAAATCTTGTATAGTAGTATGAAGTTCCGCAGCCTTCTCAAAGGCTGACAGACTGCCTTGTGTGCTTACTCCAAAATGCTAAAGATTGAATTCATTTATATATCAATGAGAATATAAGGTGTTATTTAAAGGTAAATCAAGCATATTTCTTTTTTTCTCTGTTGCTTTTGATATAACAGGAAAAGGGAGTTGGGAGCTCCATCTTAGGCAGTCTGTGAGATCAGCAGAGCAGAGTTGTGCTTCCTTGATTTTCAATCTGTAGCCCTTTGTCGTGGTTTCTTAAAGCAGTTCTTATTTTATTTGGGTTTCTTTATGTTTTCAGGTTACTGTTTTCAAGGAATAAATCTAGAAGCCTTGGACACTGTTGTTTAGATAAGCAGATGTGGTGGTTTGATTTATTGTGTGTGTCTTTCTTAGATCTGAAGATTATTTGGTTAAAGAAATGGCTTTGAGCTGTCATTGTTTTTCCACTGCACTAGGATCTCAGCCCTCGCTTCCTGGCAGAGTTCTGAATGGACCTTATTGAAAACTACACTTAATATTAGTGTCACTGCTGCCATATAAATTAATAATGGAGAGCATGGCTTCTGTTAGTTATGGGTAGTACTTTTTCTTTGAGGTCACCAAACCAATTGGTCTTTACAAAAACAATATGCTATAAGACAAATCTGGTTAGAAAGTAGCATCTAGTTTTGACTCAGAGCCACCTCTAGCCTTTGTCTGATGGATTTCATTTGGCCTATGGAATTTGTGTTGCACTTACAAGTTAGCTGTTTGGACAGGAAATTTCAATGGGATTTCCTGGTACACATAATATGAGCAGAATTTTTGCAAGAGGGTGAGAGATATTCCATTAACTTCTTTAGGTTTAAGGGAGTTAGGCACTCATGGGTGAGTGTTTACAGAAGAGCATGGGAACAATGGAACTGCCCTTTTTTTGGCTGAAATCAGCCGTGCTCTAGACATTATGGGATGAGTGTGTTCTCGCTGCTCTTTCCAGATCACACCTAGCAACTTCCTGCTTTGATTTAGCACAACTTCAGTACCTCTTGAAAGGCCTGGGGTTTAGCTCTCATTTAATAAACTGCAGAGTTCATTGAGCAGTTCCTTTTGAAAGTTTACATTAAATTTTCTGCCACTCATCATATAGAATAGTTTAAGGGTCTCTGAAGTGTGTGCTTTACTCGGAAGTAGAATACTGTAAGAATTTGTACTTTCAATCCCTCAGCTATTAGTTACATCCATAAAGTCTGCTGTGCTGGCTGACCATGGAACACAGAAACAATGTACTTAAAACATCATCTGCCTTTCGATTGACCTCATAGTCCATAGCTGTGTTTGGGATTGCTAGTGAGCTAAGACCTACGCCTTAATCCTAGAATTTAATTTTGTGGCAAAGAATCAAAACATTTTAAAGGTCTGTGAAGAGTGACATTAGAAGCATTAATGCACTTGTTTCTGTGCATAAGCAGTAAGTCAAACCAGGACAAATACTATATTAAAAACAATCGCTAAAATACCAATTTTAAAAATCAGCACTATTAAAAAGAAAAAAAAAATGCTTAAATTAAGACTGTTGAGCCATGCCAAAAAGTTGTGCAAGGACCTGGAAACCAGTGGAGCTGTGATGGAAGGTGGGTCCTGTTGTGTGTGTATTCCTTGGAGTCTTCAGAAGTCCAACCTATCCACCAGGAGTTAAGTGAAAACACCCTCCCTTAATGGGCATATTCTGTAATTTCTGCTGCTCCATCATATTGCCTCCAAAACACTGGAAATAAATCAATTCCAAGGAGTTTGTTTCCATGGCAATTGTAACCTCCCGAGCCCTCCTAGAACTTCCTTTCCACTTTGTGGGCCTGCAAATGAGCACTTACAATTCAAGGAAAGTATCGGATTCAAACTCAGTGCACAGGAAATAATTAAATGCTGTCCCTAAGCATATTTCAAAGCCTAAGCCTAGATTGTTGTATTCCAAATGCATGCCTTATTTTTCTCTTAGGGTGAATGTTGATTACCTTAAAAGAAAATACATTTACCTCACAGAATTGCATTGAGTTACCATTAGCAATTCAAACACAATCAAAACACGTTTCAGAATTTGTATTTCATGGTGCCTTGCTATCACAGATTATACAAGGAGGGTGGTCTTATGGTAGACAGCATATACTACATAAGCAGTGCTAATATTAGTCTCGGCTGAGTAGAAAAACTCCAAGGTACTTGTTACTACCAAACTTTAGGTTAAGGAATGGATTGTGTTTGCATTTGGGGCAGTGATGTCTGTTGTTGTCTGCCCACTGATGAATGAAGTTTCCTTGCAAGCTCATCTTACCCCACTTGGGAGTGACAGCGCAGGTTTTGTGCCACTGGCATTTTGGATGCGTGCTATGGTTTGGTTTTGGCTCCCAGTCTAATGTCTATGCAGGAAAATGTTTTAATCCATTCCTGTGACTTTTCCTGTTGTCTAGAAAGGAGCAAGGGCTCCTTTTCCTTCCTTTTCCAAGCTGGAGAAAGTGGTTATTGTGGAAGATCATGTTCTGTCTAGTACAATGCATCCGATTGTGGAAGATAGGTTGTTGATCCAAGAACCATCATTAATGCAGTAGTCTTCCCCATCCAGAAGAGTTCAGGGAGTTACTTGAGTCTCCTGCTAGTGGCAGACACTGCTCTCTCATGATAATTGTCCCAGGCTGATTTTTTTCAAACAGATATTTGTGGTTTAACAATGCTTTTACAATCAGCTCTGGCCTTAATCTAATTTTAGGACTAGTTCTTCTTTTTATTGAAGTGATGCCATTAAAATGCTCATTTCATCAAGTAGAATGTGATGCTATTTAACTATGATATCTGTTTTTAATGTGGAGTTTCTGGTAATCATGAGGAAAGTAGTGAACTCTGGCTCTTGATCAGTACCATCTACTGGAAAACAGCATGAGACTCATGGAAAATTTTTGCAGGCTTTGGTAAGAATTTGTGCATCTCCTGTCGTACGTGAATGGGAAATGGTAACCAAGCCCAGGCAATATGGTTTTGTTTCCCTGTAAGGTCTGTCCTGGCCTTCTTTTCTTTGCTAGGTGACCATAAGGGGTCCCATCCCTGTGCAGTTTGACTGCTCTTACTGACTTTATCTGAACACAAATATTGCCTTTGCCTAACTGTGAGGACTTAAATCAATGCTGCTAAACTAGCACAAACCCATGTGCAAATGGAGCACAGGTTTGTATAATCAGAATCTTGGGAATGTATTATTGTCAGTATCTCCGGCTCAAAAAAGCTTTATAGAGTAAAAAGCCAGATGAGAAATAGCTCAGAACAGCAACGAAAGTCTCAAATGCAAGGATTTAGTAGGTCAGCAGTTGGTCTATTTAATCAGAGTACCTCTAGCTTTTTATCTCTCCTAATGTGGCCCAGGTTTCCATAACCAGGGCAGGCATAGCAGGAAATCAGTACAGTAAATTAGATTACTTGGAGACTTCTCCCTTCAGTTTGAATGCATGTGGATAGGATATTAAGAATTTGACAAGTTGTTGGAGACGAAAAATTCCATCTACAGTAGGGTAAAGTTTTTTCAAGAAAATAATTGATAAAGATGCTATAAAGCCTGTAAGTTCCTATTTCCAGGGGACTTTAGTACATCTAATGGTATTGCTAATAGCTGCCATTTACCTCTGAGCCATTCAGAATTGGACCAAAATGCCAGCTGGGAGCTCTTGGGAAACCATTTGAAATGTACTATAAGCATAGGTGTCACCTTAGAGACACAGTCCGATGTTTCAAAGACACAGAAAACAGACTGCACAAAACCATCTCATCCTCTCACATGTGAATTGTTGTCTCAGAATGTGGCTTCATAATTGTGTTAAGCCCATCTGTGTGCAGGCAGCTGCCAGAAGGTCCAGTCCATCCTTTTCTAGCTGCTCTGCTCAGCTGCACGTGCCAGCTTTTCCTTGGGCCACAGCTAGACCTGAGGCTGCTGCACCGTCAGCTCAATCTGAGTTCAGCTTTTTTTAGTCCCTAATTTGACCAGTAGAATTGATGTAAGGTTTTACATTTTTTTAAACAAATTAAACAGAGATACACCTGTCCCCTGTTTTCATGGATCTTGCACTGTATTTGTTCATTGTTGAATTTTCAGTAGGGTTATTGTTTGTTTATTTGTTTGGTGGGGATTTATTTTTTATTTTTGTCTGATGAAATAGGTAAAAGAATTTATAAACGCAGAGCTCCTGGCTCACTTGTATTCTTCTGAGGACCAAAATACTCTAATGGAGGAGTCAGCTGAACAGGCGCAGAGGCGAGATGAAACGCTCCGCATGTACCAAGCACTAAAGGAAGCCCTGGCAATCATTGGTGATATTAGCACTAGCACTGTCTCAACCCCTGCACCCCCTCCCGTAGATGACTCTTGGCTTCAACAAGCCCGCAGGTAAGGATCTTAAAATCTATATTGCAGTGAAATTTAAGACAGGCAAACATTGTCAGCATCAGCAGCTTCCTCCCTGACTGTCTGTTTGGGCAGATACTCCTCCAGGTCATTAACTATATTTGTGAGGGAAATAGAACATTTTACTGTGTATACATATTCTGTGGATATGTATGTAAGCGCTAGACAAGATATGTGCCTTGTAGAAGACCATCCAGCAGATTTGTAGCTTGTCTTGTACTTCAGATAGCAGCCACTTCTGTCACTCAAATTCTGTATCCACAAGGCCTCTTCTTGGAATTCAGCATTTCAGGCTCCATGTCCTGAAAAATCCACTTAACAGAACATTATTAGAACTCTAATGTTAAAATCCATTACATTTACCTCTTTGCTTGTATGTTTATTTCTGATTATCGCAAGTCAGAAATCATACCATGCTGTCTGTGGGGAAGGTAAATGGGAGACTTAAATATATATGATGCTTTGACAGTGGCAGCTAAGGAAAATGCTAAGAAAAAAACAATTGTCAAGGGTTTTAATTTCAGTTTTAAAAAAACCCAAACAACCAACAACAACAACCCCCGCTCCCCCCAGCTCCACCTTACTGAACTTATTAACTCTCTGATATTTCGCTAGATCACCTCCTCCAAGTCCCTCAACTCAGAGGAGGCCTACATTAAACAACCCCCCAACCAGACCTTTATCTGGCCGAGGACCTGCTCCTGCAATCCCTTCTCCAGGCCCTCAGTCAGGGGCTCCTCCGGTCCCATTCCGCCCAGGACCACTGCCTCCATTTCCAAGTGGTGGCGAAGCTCTTGGAGGACCTCCTCAGGTTCCCTCTCGGCCAACCCGGGCTCCTCCCAGTGTCCCAAGGTAAGATGTCTGTTCTTCCTGGTGGTGGGCATGGTTCTCTCCCTCTAGCATAACAGACAGATTCTGCACTGTGTCACAAAGTCGAGCACTGTTGTTGAAAAAGTCTTGTAACAAAACAAAATTGGACATCCCCTGCAGAGAGTCAAAGGTGTTTTCCAACTTTTAGACAGAACAAGATTCTTTGAAAAGATAGAAAGTTTTTTCATGGAAAAAAAATGTTCCAGTCAGTCAATTTGAAGACACTTGATTAGCTTACATTAAGAACCCCTCTTCTGGTTGTGTTGTACCCACATAGGGGTGCACAGAGAGAGAGGTCGTTTACCCCTCCACCAGAAGAGGGACAGGGGTACAGCAACTCAATTCTGCCCTTCTGAGTCTTCACCAGTGGAAGTAGTGGCTCTTCTGGGAGAGAGCAAGAACAATCCATGTAGAACCAGTGGAACAAACTGATAGGAGTCTGATGCTTATTCCACAAGGCAAGTAATTTGCAGCCAGTTGAAAACAGTCCATAGTTGTCTAACAGTGTAGAGCATACGGTACAAAACAATTAGTTAAGGAACAGGATTTTCATCACCAGATCATTTCCTTTCCTCTCAAGACTTTGCATTTATCAGTACTTTTTAAAGTAGCTTTGCATATGTTATAATTTTGTGTGGCATTAACTGCTTTCTTATGTAAGTTATATTAATAAAATGTCTGTAGTATCTATTTTCACAATGATATAAAACAGATAACCACTCAAATATATATTTACATTTTTCATATGTAAATATTTATTTCATATACATATATATATGAAAGCCTCTGATTCCAAGGGCTTCGATATCTTCCTAAATTATGAAAGGCATGGGCAGATTAGGCAATGTTGGAACAAAAGGTTTTTTTCCATTTCTAATAAACTAACTGTTGCATTAAAATTAGCCACAGTTTGCAAAAAAATGCCGGTTAAATAGAAACAAAAAGAAAATGTGCATATTTTCAATTTGAAATTGGTAATTGAGAAGAGAACCTTTGGAGATAAACTTCCTTTTGAATAGGTGAGATCTGCTGTAGTTGTCAGTAAATTAAATTTGAGGTTCGTTATTTCTAATGTAATTGCCCTTTATAATATGAAGAATAAATAATTGAGGTATATCAAAGGAATTAAGTATTTTTATATATTTCCTATGAAAAGGGCATTGTTGCCTCAGTGCCCAACCATGAAAAGCACTTTTTCATCTCAGTGGATATCCCATAGTTTGCATTAGGACTGCTGGGGAGAAACCTAGAATTGCCTTTCTGGTACCAAACTTCGTGCCAAAAGGGAAGAAGTCCAAGCAACATCCCCTTGATGGGACAGCCTGGGACTGAGCTGAAAGGCACTGGCCCCAGTGCCTCCCCTGTGCCATCAGAGGATAAATCACACAGTAGATACAGAAATGAGGTCCAGTGTTTTGTCAGTTGTACTACTGGAGAGAACCATAGCTCCCTGGCGTCTCTCACCTTGCCTTGCAAATGAGCATGTCTCCCTCGTCCTGCCTGGCTGTGTTTTTTGCATGAAGTCTGTTTCCCTGAGGTGGCTTGCCAAGAGCATGTCTGATGATAATCTTTTTGATGCTAAAGTGATAGGTGGGATGGAGAACAGAAAGGATTTTTTTAGAGCTCAAGAGACACTTGGGTAAGCAATCTGCGAACAAATCGATTTGTGACTGCCACTGGTGGCATGCAAAGCAGTGACTGATAAAGGAGGTCAGTGATTTTAAAATGCTGTCATTGAATATGTAATTGAATGTAAGACTGCCTGAGATTTTTGTGGAAAAAAATATCTGCAATACGCATCTTCTGGACTGGATCCTAGATGTCTTTTTAGAGCTATGAAAGCCTCAGACATAAAAAATCTCAGCTGTTTAAGAATGAAGGAAGGGTTTACCATTTTGCTGAAACTTCAGATTTCTCCTGCTGACTAAAGTCCGAGAGAGGAAATCCCAGGGAAGGGGCTGCAGGGGAAATCACCTGAGGGGGACGGTGTGGCCAGCTCCTGCACCTATTAAATGTTTCTTTTGAGCCCAGGAATTTCTGCTACGCTTGGTCTGGTTTTAATAACAGCATTTGCAGGATCATAGGAAATTGACTCAGAAAATGGGTCTGCGATATTAAAAGGGGGGAAAAAGTAGTTTTTGAGGAAGAGTTCTTGTGGAAACTTGAGCTTTCCCTGTGACTTATTTTTGAACTGGCACTCTGTGCTCTGACTGTTCTACCACCGTTTTCTGCAGCAATTCCTTGAGGATATCTCATATCTAGGGAAATAGTTTAGCTTCCTGAGACAAAAGTTGTATTTTGAAAGTTCATCTAGCTTTCCAAAGGAGCTTTTTGTTGCAGCCCCCATTGCTGTCATGTGGAGCTGAAAATCTGGACATGCTGACGAAATATAAGGTTTCTATTTTCTCCTACCTTAAGATAAGAAAACAGCATTTTCAGCGGTAAGACTTGGACTGTCCTTTTCCAATGAGTACACGTTTGGTTTGGAGAACTGGGAACCCTATAGTGAAATATAGGCCCTGTTTTTAAAAAAAATATATGCTTTTTTTCCCTCAACTTTATTAGCATTTAATGAAAGGAATTGTACAGAAATGGTGAGCTCTCAGCATTTTCTCACTGTTCCTCATTTACTGTACAGGGAAAGGAAAAGGGTTAGGGGAGCAGGAAATAATTTTCTTCCTAGCTTCGCTCCGATTCTAAAGCTGGTTTGGGTTATGTGCTCTGAATATTTCTGTAAGGAAACAGAAACTATTTGCATGATACATGCCTCTCTTAATTAATCCCACTTGAGGTGGGTGGATCTCTCCCAGCAAAGCCTGTGAGTAAAGGCTCCTGGCTTTAAGGGCTTGATGCCAAAGCATATATGATTTGTGAAATATTCCCAGCTGCCAGAATTTAGATTATTCCCCCTCTCTCTTAAAAGGCTGCAGTAGTATTTTGAAAGAAAATGCAGCTGTGCGCTTGCTTTGGTAAGATAGCTTTAAGCAGGCAGTACAGCCACTTTAGCTTACCATCATGTGTATTTGCTGCCTGTTTGGAAAGCCTGATCTTGAACAATTTTAGTTCTACTGTGGATGCTTCGATTTATGGCTTTTAAATGTCCTGAGTGGGAATCTCAGCTTAGCCACAAGGAAAACAATTGAATTGGAAACGGTTTCCTCCTGGTGGCAGAGCCCATAGTGTTAGTGGGTGTGGGAGGGTGCTTCCCTTTTCTCTCTGTCCTGCTATGCGATGCTACTGTGGATTCATGAAGGCTTTCCCAACAAAGCATTGGAAATTGTTACTCCCTTTGCAATTAAAACATAGAGCTACCTACGTGATGTGGAACCCTGGGACCTGGTTAAACAGGGGACTTGAAGGGATGGACCATCCACTCAATCAGGCAGGAACATAAATGCTCTCAAGCATGTGTGTCTCACCCTCAGGCATGCTGATGCTTAGTTTCTGGGGCAGAGAGTGGTCTTTACATGAAAGGCAATTAGTGGGGAAAAAAAATTAATGTTGTGCTGTTCATGAACAGTTCCATATTCTCCCTTTAATTTACTTCAACCCACAGCCAGCCAGCATGGAAGGGGTGATGGCTGCTATGCAGCTATGTTTTATTATGCCACTGAGGCTAATTACATGACCTGTTGTGTTTGTAACTACATTACATCTTACTTCTACATTGTAAGCCATCATTACGTATTTCTGCCAAGCCGGCACAAACTTACACTTGACAGTAATTACAGTTAGAAATTTCAAAAGTCAGAAGTAATGCAGAAGGCATCACTGCCTGACATTTCCTGGTCCACAGGCTCTGTACTCAACATTTTGATTGACACTTATCAACCATTAAGTAAGTTTTCTGAGTTGGATTTTTATAGATTAGAGTTCTTTGGAAAAATTTAATGTAATGTCTGACTCAATAACATTCAGTATCATTATTGAATGATGAGGGGATCCCTTGCAAAAAATTGCATGTGATCCTTCGATTAAATTTGTCATAGTGCATAGGCATATAACGCCGGAAGGGCTATCCTGCCTTATCCTGGGAATCTTCTGTTTTCTGAAGGTTTGACCTTGCAGCCTTAAAAGCTTACTACTGTTTTGGAATTTTTTTTAATGGAATAGAAATAATAATCAAATAGCCATCACATCAAATTCTTCTGGCAGGATAACTAGGTGCCTACCATAAAACATTTGCATGCCGAGTTGGATGATCTCAATTTGAATGCCCGAACAGAAGAGCACAGCTCTGACCAGCAGTACCATCCACTTGTTCTCTTTGAAAGGATTGTCATGTTATATTCAAAAAGTATAATCATATAATCAGCAATTAGGAGCATTGGTTCATGTGAGCAAAGAGACAAGAGTGTTATGTGGAGGGATTTCAAAACCCTGTTGAATTTTAGAGGAAAAAGAAAACCAAAGAATAACTACATTAATTCTGCATTTCATGCCTGTGATCCAAAGACTATACGGCTACACGTGTGACACACAGCACAAGCCCACCACAGGATGGGATACTGCTCTTCCATAGTCAGTTTCCAACTCCACCTATCCAAGGACCCCAAAATCACAAGATTTACGAGAATATAAATGATTCTTTCTGTGATTTCTGACCTGGGGGATGACACCCTTAGGTAATTTGTTACCAGTCTAATTTACATTTCTTGTTGAAATACACGCCCAGTAATGTGTCCCTTTTGCTGCTGGCTGCTTCAGGCAGAAGAGTCTATTCATTTTCCCTTATCTTTTAGAAAGGAGCTCTGCTTTTTCCCCTCCTCTGCTGGCGTCTTTATCACTGTTTTGTGTTCCTTTTTTTCTGCTCTTCCCTAGCTGTCCCTTTTTTGACCGTCCTGTGTGCTTCCTCTTTCACCTTCTTCCTTCACTTGGTTTCCTTCTCAGTACGTTTATGTCCCTTCCCCACGTATTCCTTCCTTTCCTTCTCACCGTGTTGTCTTGGTTTCTCTCCAACTTACCCCATCCCTTGCACCTTTGCAAATCTGTCTTCCACTCCTTGCATTTCTGTTTTCTTTTGAAGTTTTTCAGATAGTTTTCAAGCCATAAAACACTGTATTTGGCAATCTTTCTTAACAGCAGCCTGCTGTCAGTGGCTGTGACAACCATTGGAAACTTCACTACTTAGGTTAGCCATGCTGCCATGTGCAGAAACAGTTGAGAAATACTGGTCATCTTACCTGGGGTCATCTCACAGCTTTTCAGTCATAACAGAAGCAATTTAAAAAGTAGCATTCTGATTGAGGATAAATATCGGAGCAATTGACCAGAAAGCAGATCACAACATGTTTTAAAAACATGTGAAATATCACAATACAACAACTCTTGTGGTTTTGTTGTAATTCTGCAAAACTGATGTTACAAGAAATTTAGAAGGGCATTTGCACAGAATTTATTCTTCAGCTGCCTGAACTGTGATGCCATGAGAGATGCAGGAGGTTCTCCCCTTCTGCTCCGGGAGCTTCACTGATTGCTGCCCCTAAAAGGATCGCTTTCTTCTAGACTAGAGATAGGAATTTATTTGCTCTCTTTCTTCAGATACCTGTCCTCCAATGACTGTCCCGAAGACCAAGTAAAACAAAAGTTCACAGGATGTCAGACATTGCACCTTAGGTGCTGCCACTGACTCTTAACTCCCGTCAGCACCTCCTTTTATCAGTCAGAGGCAGGGTGTCCACTTGCAATCTTCAGTGGTCCAGGAATTTTCTGATGGGCAATACGCTATAACAGTTGCACAAACGTATTTGAAGAGTCATTTGTTTTATGTGGGGTTAGGTTTGATTTTATTTTTTAATCTCGGGTAGTTTTGTTAGTCTTTACTATTGTTCCTGAGCTACTTGCTCCTGCCTTATTCAACAAAAGTTGTTTTTAAATGAGGTGAACTAAGAGAGATCCATTTTATTGGGGCTGTTGCAAGTTACTTTCAAAGTTCAGCAAAGTGAACCAGTCTGGGAAACTGCTCTTCGTTACTCATAGTCCCATGTGATAGGGAAGGGTAAGTAAAAATGATGCAAGAGAGAGGAAGACAGAAAAAGAAGGAACCTGAAAAGAGTTGAAAGAAGTGATTAGGGGATAAAGGTGATGTTGAGTGCAACCCTCACAGTTGAAGCCTGCTTTGGGAGTGTCAGCTTGTGAACTGAATGAATAAGTAATTTATTCTGTTAGGTATTTTCAGCAAAAGCTTTTTTTCTTTTCTTTTTGCTTCCTTACCTTTTTCTCTCTCAAGATACTCTTAGTAAAAGGAAGTGGTTTTTATTTTTAGTGTCTTTCAACTTGAAAAAGAGAAGTGGAGTCAAACAATAGCAAATGTATTTTGCCAGAAATACAAGAACCTGAAGATGTGTTTTTTCTCCAGTAATTATTTAATCTCATAAAAGAGTAGTTTAATAACAGAGCGTTAAACGGGGAATTTTTTGCCTTGTATGAAAGTAGGCAGAATAGCAGTGCATTTCCAGCCTTCCTTACACTAGAAGAGAAAACGAACGACAGCAAAGAGAGAGAAAACAGTGATGATTTGAACTTCCTGAACCTGCAGGCGTCTTGAAAAGCTCTCCTTGAAACTCTCCTGTCCCCTGCAAGCTGTATTGGATCATTAGTGAACGGGGGCACTCAATGGCTACATTAACAACAGTGACACTGATAATCACGTTAGTTGTCACCATGGACAAGAAGAGGTGCAATTCCAGTTGAAGCTGACAACCAGGATGTTTGCGCCCTTTCTTGCACCAAGGTAAGTAAACAGGAGAGAGACAAAAAGGCAGAGGAAAGTCAAAGGTGAGTAGGGAGGAAGAACACAGTGGGCAGAAGCAGATGTGTGATGTTCAAAGACAGGGTACATGATTTGCATTGATTCTCAACAGTAGAGCTAAACACAGACCAGTACACAAGACTTGAGCTATTACACAAAGATCACATGTTCCTCTTGCCTTTCTGTTGTCATCATCTGTGGATAGGGGAAAGGAGAGCAACATTCTGAATGTATCACTCAGTACACCTAACTCTTTCCTCTTCCACAAGCAGTTTTGATCCTCTTGACCATCCTGACCTAGGGTTTCTGAAAAGTTGGCACAGTCCTTCACTGCTGTGTTGTATGTTTGCTTACTTGACATGTTCCCTGCTGAAGAGCAACAAGAACACACAGTTTGTTAAGAATAATAGTCTTTCTTGGTGACTCCAGTGTGTTAAATTTTTTTGTTTATTCAATCTGCGTTTTCCATATGACACATTAATTCTCTGAAATGACTAATATGAAAATGCAATAAACATACAAATTATTTGTATGTGTGTGTGATAGCTGCTAATTTCTGATGGCCATGCAGAAAAGGTAGCTTGAGTTACAAGTAATAAAATAGTCTAGTGGAGCATCATATTTTGGACTTCTGCCTTTGAAAGGAGTATCTGTATTAAGTTAAATAACACACAGTGGAACCTCAGTAACCCTAATGCTTTGGAATAGTGTTAACATTTGAATTAGTGGAGACATACTGCTGCAGTGTGGTGGTGGCTAATGGACACATTCCTCCCATTTACTCTTACTTTTTTCTCTTTCACATAAAAGAAAGAGGCATCAGAAAACCCAGCATAATCTAACTTGCTTACACTTAACATAAAAATTCTTCCACTGGCAGAGTATTGTGCAGCTGGTTCACTTGGAATAGTGAGGTTCAGCTGTATGTATAGCTGTGTAAGTATCTGGCAGTACAGTCGCAGCACGCCCTCTATGCACTTGTGGAGCCCGATACATATGTGCTCAGCTGCAGAGCTACTTCAGAACTGGCATGCATCATCAAGCACTGCACTGTGTGCCTCAGTGCTTCCCTTCCTGACTTGTCTGCCGACAGTAATCCTGTGGGCATGCTTACTAGAGACATTTTATGTTTGATAAAATGACATTTTTCAGTACAGAAACAAATCTGAGAACTTTTCAATCCATTGGACCATTACGTTGGTAATATCAGACAGATATTCCCCAACTACTTTTTCCTTTCATCACTACTGAGTGCTGTTTCTGATTTATTCCATAATCATCATCTCCTGATTCTGGTCTGTGATTCCTGCTTTACTCCTCTTAATGTCATCATACTTTTTCTGCTTTTCCTACTTTCTTATGACCTGTGTCATTAGTAGCAAGTGCTTTTCCTTCTCTTGGTTTTCCCACTTCCATTCAGGATTCTTTCGCTTGAGTTGATGTCCAGGAGACTCCGTAGTTGCCGTACTGCATATGCTGTAGGCCAAGAAGAATTAAGTATGGATAGACTGTAAACTAACTAATCAGGCTTACTAACCATGTCTTACTTCTGGTCTTCAACCATCATGACTGCAGTAGTTTCACTTCTGGTTTGAATTTTCTGTCAAATCCAGAAGCTGATAGAGGTTGATCGGTACCATATAAAAGATAGGGTTATTGAAGAGCCCAGAAGAGCAGAGGCTCTTTTATCCCCTTACTGTATGTCTCACATCCAGATTTGTATTGTCACTTACAATAAAATTTGCCTGCAGTCTGACTTAAAGCCACTTAGAAATATAAAAAAATTTTTTTTGTCTTAAATTCTACAAAGACAGTGTCACATATTGGGGTACTCCAAGAGGGCTGCATTATAGGGAAACCACGCTTATGGAAAAGAGAAAGAATAATGGGCTTTTTGTTTACAATTTCAGATCTATAGGATATATCATAAAATATAGTTTTGTGCAAGCCTTCTACAAGTGTTCTTTGGTGGTCACAAGCAAACAAGAATGTAAAATATAAGTGAAAATGAAAGCCTCTTATTGAAAAATACATTTGCTCTGCTCGAGAAGAGAAGCCATCTTCTTTGAGTGGGGCCTCCCATGGTAATTACAGCCATGCTTTACTGAAAGCATATTTTGTAGACTCTGTGTGGGGAGCGATAGCACTTCTCAAAAGGCAAATGCTTGAAGAGCTCCCATATGTTTCTGATCGAATTTTAAGTCTAGACTTGCTTTATTTAGTTTCTTTTGCTCTGCATTTGCTTTAAGGAGTTCTTTTAAAACTGGAAAAATGGGGTATGGTGCTTAGGTTAAAAATAAATGTGAAACTTTTCCTTTTTTAAAAAGTTTTTGCATGGGGCTAAGAGTTATCCTCCGTTCAAAACCCCACTGAGCTCTTCAAAGAAGGAGTCCCTGTAACAACATCAGGGAGTTATTAAATACATACTTAGCCCACAATTTCACTGGTAAATTCTTTATGTCTGCTTAATGTGTGCTAGTTAGAAGAACTGATTCTTTCTGCAGACTCGTTTACTCAACCCTGGGGACCTATGATCCCCTGCCCCTTTAGCACTTTTACAAACAGTTTCCCTTTTTCTTTAAAAAACAAAAGAAAACAAAAAACACCAACAAAAACCACCAACCAACACAACAGACTGAGCAGCCTGTTAAAGGGGACTGGCAGCAGGTCTCGGCCCCAAAACTCTAAAACCCAGCTGAAATGTTGGAGACAATAACCGAATGGGAATTACTGCAGCAGTGACATTTTTATAAGAGGGAGCTTTCGATGAATCCCGCCTTTCGGGGCCTGGGAACAGCTCAGCACCGCGAACACGCCCCGGGATGGTCAGAGTCGGTCCAGTAACACAGAGAAAACGCAGTCCGCGCCGTCTGTACCGTTATCATCTTCTGGCCTCAGACTAAACATTTAATTGGGCTTAGTCACATATTTACTCACTGACATGGCAGCTAGCGCGGAGCAGGGATTTGGGGGCGGTTGTTTTTCTCTGCTTTTCTGCTGCTCCCGTCCACAGGCATGCTGGAGCTCCCCCTGCTGCTCTCCTCTCCGGGTTACTCCTCATGCCGAGGGTCTGGCAGAGCTCGTTGATGTAAGCTCTGCTCAGCCAGCCATGGCTAGGCTTCCCTTAGACCTGCTTTATTCGGAGGTGCCCAGAACAGAGGGGAATATGGGACTATATTTGCAAGGAGGGGCGCAGAGCTGGTTGCCGGCTCCGTTATCTCTAGGTGGCGTTTTGGGTGCCCAGGCTCCTGCACCCTTCCGTGCTGGGAAACGCTTGGGCTCCCAGCAGGGGGAGAGGCAAGAGATGGGGGTGTTATTCCTTTTAGGGGGATAAAAAGGTGTGAATCCTACGGCCAGTAGTATGTAAAAATGGTCCCATAATGACTTGTCACCTTGACAGGGGAACCTAGTGACAGGCAACTTCCAGGCTTGTCCCTTCCTCATTTTGACTTGAGCTTTGGCTCATGCCAGTTGTTTCCACATGCTGGTGACTATCGCAGCCAAGGTCTCTTCCCAGAGCTGAACCCTGTGCCGTGCTCTGCCCAGGAGCATGGCCCCTCTTGCTGGGTTAATGGCATGGGGAACCAGAAACTGCCCAGGTGGCTGTCAGCAGTGGGGCTAGAGGTGAATGGTACTTTTGCAGGTCTTTCCCCAAGTGCTGTCTTTTCCCAAACATCTGCCACTGCTCTGGAAGGCACCTCTGGTTTCCAGGGTGCAGCTCCCACTCCCCTAGTCATGGTGTGTGGGGTTAAGGAGCTGAAAGGAAGCCCTGCACAACTGTGTGGGAGCCAGATAGCACCTTCACGGGGTGGGTAGAGGAGAGGGGCTGGAGCTAAGGAGAGATCTGCCTGTTCCTCACGTATATTCCTGCCTGTACCACTGGGAAGATCCACACAAGTGTTTGTACACAGAGCATCCCAGATACACATGTGTGTCTCCACTGGGAGGCAGAGATTCATACTGGGAGCTGGTGGGGGAGAGCTTGGGCTGAGGTGTCCCCTTGCTGAGCAGATCTGCCCATTGGGCAGTGCCCGCAGGGAGAACAAGGCTGGTGCCTCTACCCACTGCATGAGGAGAGGGGACAGACTGCAGCCTGGCACTGTGCCCCACGCCCTTGCAGTGTCTTCATGTAGAGAGACACCCCTTGGGGGATTCAGCTTCTCCTAGAAGTGGTACTCTGAAGTGGAATGGAGAGCCTGCTGGGGAATTTTTGTGTTCAGGTCTGGATTGAGCTTTAATGAAAATTAAAAATAACAGTCCGGGTGCAATAACAGCTCTAGTTCAAGGAGGAAATCGGGCTTAGACCTGATTTTGGTCCAGGTTTGGTTTGACTGATTATATCCAGGAAATCCTCCCACTGTGCTCTCCAGTTTCTGATCCTGCTGGGCTAAATAGCAATTTGACTAAATTACATTATTTGAATCCAATGTGCTGCATTCGACCTGGTATTAAAATGCATGCGTGGGCTTGTATCTTTTAAATTTGATATGAAGACAGCTGTATGCATTTTCCCTTGTTTGTAAATTGTATACACATGATACGATGTTTTCAGTAAGCGCTAAACAATGCAATGTGAGGCTTTTCAACAAAGGAATAATTTAATGCAACCCAGCAGAAATGCAGAGCCTTAGAAGTGGTTCTTTATGAAACTACAAATTTTGGAAATGGGTCCAGAAGACCTACACTGGAGCAACACAAGAAACAATAGTTAATACAGTAACGTTTTTTCTGTAAGAAAAATACACCATGAAGAAATTATATTTTTGCCTATTTTTTTTTAGCTTGTTGATTTAATTGAACGCTTCAGTTGGCATCTTTTGTATTCGTTGCATGTTAGGAATTAAAATTCTCCTTTCTTTACCAAAAGAGAATATTGTCATACAAGATGCACTTTGAGCCAAGCAAGACTTTTTTGTCAAGTGTAAATTTGTCTCTCATACTATGTTCCAGTTCAAAGAAGATTAACACATTGTTACATTCTTTTCATCTTCTATTTAGTTTTAGCGGAATGAGACACATTTCCTTTGTAATCTTCAGAGACAGGAATTGTTCCTGCTTTCGTAGGTGGAAGACGGCGGTAGAGAGGGCGGTACGATTTGTCATGGCCATTAGTGAAGTCTGATGAAGTGGGATGGGAACCGAAGACCCCCTCAGCTCCCCACCTTGTTCAGACCATGGCTGCCTGCCTGTTTTAGGGCAGCTGTACTCTCTTGTGGTGATCTGGGCTGGGTTAAGGAATAGAGAGAGAGATGGTACTTCCTGTTAAAGAAAATGGGGAGCAAAACCACGATTTACGCTGTGTAATGAGATGCAACAAAAGCCTGCTGGAGGGTGCTGGATAGCTAGCTGAGGGAGCAGTCTGGCTGTGAGGAACAGTCTCTTAGGTATATTTATACAGCACAAAGCAGTGCCAGGCAGAACTCTCTGAACTAGTGCAGACGCTGGAGGCCAAGCAGGTATCGTCATCTCAGATTCTGCACAAGATTTGCTCGATGGTGGGGCGTTTTAGCCCACAAATGGGAATGGAGCATTAGCAAAATACTCCTTGTAACTAAGCTGATGGAGTTATCTCCATATAGCACTGATGTGAACCATGCACCCCAAATACACACAAAAATGTAAAAGGCAATTATGTAGCTGCCAGAGAGGATATGTCTACAGCTCCAGCAGAGTTGGTTTGTCATCCTCAGATGAAGTGAGGGGGAGGGGAAGGTCTCAGCCTGGACTACACTTGCTCAGCCTGGACAGCAGGTGGAACGTGCTCAGGGATGGTACTGCTGCTGCCTAACTCTTGCACTGTCATCTCTTATCAGCTGATGATGCAGTCAGAATTGAAAAGCAGGGCTTTGCAATGCACAGGAGCCTGTGCTCAATTAGCCATTTGAAATTGGGGGAATAAAGACTCATGAGCCCTCACAAAAAATCTGGAGTCCCTTAACAGTAACTGAAGTTGATAGAGGAATGCATTAGTGGTAAATGAATGAATCCAGAAGCCATAGCCGTGGTTAGCTTTTTCATAACTGGCTATTGATACATAAAGCTTGAAATTTATGCCTCAAATTCAAGCACATTGGCGTGGCTCCAGTCGACCCAACTACAGAAGAATCTGCAGGTTTTCTGCTTCTGCAAACAGCAGCTGAAGTCACTGCAGACTGTCTTCCTGAATCCAGCTGGCCACTCTGAAATACATCTGTAAGTTCACTCTTTGGCTGTCCAGGCTGACCCATGAGAAAATAGAACTGTCTTTGGAGAATACCCAGGCTGTGGAGCAGAGAGAGGAGCTGTCTGATACACGAGAGCTAAGGCACGGTCTGCATGTGGCAAGCCCATTGCTTTCTTCCCTGCTGTGGATGCTTAGGGCTGTTGTGCTTTGTTGTACACAGAAATAAGACTGTTGTGTCCAGGTGCATGTGCATGTTCACAAAGTGAGAGCAAGAGGTGCCAGGTTCGTTCTCAGTGTTTGTGCTTACTGTTTCTTCTCTCTTTCTCTCCAGTCGAAGACCACCCCCTTCACCTACTCGGCCCACTGTAATTCGTCCATTAGATTCATCCCTGTTAGACTAAAAGAAGGTTCCGGCATGTCATTCATTGTTAACCAAATACGTGGAAGCAAATTGCTTGATAACTGTTGCAATAACCAATGTATAGTTGCATGATGGACATCTATAGGCAAGTAACCGATTTTACTGATATATTCTCTGTCCATTCCATACTGTTTCTGAGGTCTTAAATGTTCTGGGAAGGTCTGTGCTGTCTTGACTTTTCCTTTTGCAATAGTTGATGTTAGCTAACTTACTGACACGTGTTCACCCAGGCAACTGTGCTCACAGTCTTGTACAGTCAAAGGAGGGCTTGACTTTGTGTGTATTTGTGCACGTGTTGATTTGATCTGTTTCTTTTTTTCCTCTTATCTGAAAGGAATCTTGCTTTTATTTGTACTTTTCAGGCTTTCTGTCGTTTGGAATTACACAGTTATGCCCATTTTCTTTTTGAATGGCTAAACTGGGCAGAGAAAAACAATGTGGTTTCTTATCAAGCTCTTCTAGAAGGCCCCACACTTCCACGTCCCTCTTGGAAGAAGCTTGCTGGATGGCTGCTTCTCCTATAATTTCTTCTTATCCAAAGTCTAGTTTTTAAAGAATGTTGTTAAACAAGAAGGGTGTGTATGGGACAATGCGTGTTTTGCTTTATTTCCACGTTGGTGGCTCGTGTGCAGAGTTGGTTGGATGGTTGGTAGGGACCAGGCTGCAGTGCAGAGCTGTCTCGCCCTGCAGCAAGAATGTGAAAGGGTGGTTTGAAGAGCCAGTACATGACAGGGTGGCATGTGCCAGCTTGCTTTGTCCTCTGCTAGTGCTTGCTCACGTTCATACTCCCATTGAACTTGTGGAAAGCCCTGTGGGTATGTGAGTGCATGTAATATGCATAAAGGTACTCAGAGAACTGAGCGTTGCTTTTGGTCATTTTGTGAAACAGAAGGAGATATATGTACACGTATATGTACGGATACAGATACATGCACTGCTGAAATGGCCTATCATTCCCCTGCCCACTGCCTGAGCCAGTTCACAGAGTTATGGCCTAGATTTGCATCTGAGCTTTCCAAGAGTCTAGTTTGGATTTGAGGTATTTGTTCGCGCCAGCTGGTCAAGTACCACTATGCCCACTACATAAAGATTTTCTCTTTGCATCTCCTAGAGTCCCGCACAGCTTGGATTAGGGTCACTTTTCCAGCTGAGTACTGGGTACATGCTCAGCTGTGCATCCTGGCAATGAACTATTTTAGCAGATGCTCACTTGCAGAGGTTCTCTCTGCCTGTTGTTTTGCACATTATATATTAATGAATTATAAAAAACATTGTCTTAATTGTATTACTTCCCTGTAAACAGAGTCAGTGTCACCCTTATAGTTTAAAATTTACTGAGTTAACAGAATTAAACAAAAGATGAATTTGTCCTTGTTTCTTCAAAAAATATTAATTGCTGCTATTACAATTATGGTTACAGATCCCTAGGCTAAGCAATTGGTGGTTTCAAAGGCCCCCAGTATAATTATCCAATAAATAAATTTATTGAGCCTGCATATAGGGCTCCAGTATGCTGTAGCCCCACGGTTAGGAAGAATCCAATCAAAGAACCACAACCAATGGGGATTTTGCATATTAAGTATTCCCAGACTGCTGATTAACTAACCGTTGTGCTTGCTGCTGAAGCAAATCATGCTTCAGCTTGCGTAAGAGAGACGAGCTTGGGAAAGCATCATGATTTGTATGTTAGCTTAACTTTAATTTCCTGTCAACCTCATACTTGTGACACGCAGCTGGGAAGTCTAGAGGTCAACATCTGAAGCACAGTGAAGATGGAGTTTGTCAGAGCACTGGCATCTTGGTGTACTCAGAAGACTGCTTAAGTGGCCAGTGTTTGTTTGGAGAACAGGCCCAGATGTCAAACACCAAGTGCACAGAACCAGCTTCCAAGGAAAAAAGCTTGCAAGCCCAACTGCAGTCATTTTGATTTTTGCTACAAAAAAGGAAAACATACCATGATGATTTTTCTTGTGTTCTACATAGTTTTCCACTGTGTAGTGATCTCTCCTGTAACATTCAATCCACCTCTTAGATATGTTTTTATAAATAGCTATATAGTCCATACTGTTGCCTAACCAGCAAACCTGTATATAGTTTATGAGAACTCCTTGCTACTCCCTGACAGCTGCCTGCCGACAGGAAGCCAAGCTCTGCACCTCTTCTACTTCAGCCACAGAATGTCGCTTTGGCCCCAGATTTTGAAATTCATCCAGTGATATTGCAAGGTCATGGCCTGGGTTTATTCCACTGTACCCTAAACACTCAACTTAGTTGTCCGAGGTCCCCTTTGTTCTGTGGAAAGAGGCAGCACCTCCAGAAGGTGATTCAGACTGGTGTGGCTGCATGGGAGACGAGGGTGGTACTGCCAGTAAGTTAGGAGCCTCAATTAGGTGACACAGGTCCTGGCCTCAAAACATTTTTAAATCCACTGTACTTGAGGCCCCTTAATTTACTTTAATGACTGTTTATGTCAAGCATAAGGAAGTAGGTAGCACAATTGTCCTTATCTCTGCCCTCCAAGAAATTGTATTTCTCAGCAGTAATCATGAATTGTAAATGAAGCTCTCAAGGGTGGATTTACCTGAAAGAGGAGTAGAAGACAGTGAGGTGCCTGTGGCCCCACTGTCAGCACCATCTGGTTCTGTGCTCAGTGTTGAGGTCGTGGGACACAGCTGCACAGCCCTCCCTTCCTCTGCATCCTCATGTAGATCACGTCTGAATCTAGCCCTGTACCCAAAATGTAACACTTTGGTGTGCAGGTTAGTAATTAACCTTGAGCACAGATCCAGAATTTGATAGTTTTACTTTTAACTTCTTGCATATGAGCTTTTCAGAACAAGCTACGTAGAATTGTTATTTCTAGGAAAAATGGTAAGTGCTTCCCAAGAAATTGCCACATGCAATTAAGTACTGTCCTCCTGACCATGGCCCATTTCCTCCTGTGGTACAGCACCTGCAATGGGATGGTTTGTCCTGCTCCCTCCTGATGTTTGGCACGTCGTGTCTCTCCTGTCCCTTGTTCTCAGAGGAACAGCCTTGGCAGCAACTCGCTCCATGCCATGAAGGACAGCAGGACAAGCATCCCGTGGAGGAACTGGCTACCTCCTACTGGCCATTGCCCCCACTGCAGTCGCCCTTCACAGCTTGAAATCCTATAGTTGAGAAGCACAGGTTGCTCTCCCTTTCTTCAGTTCCCTCTGGCAAAGCTCAGGAGATTGCCAGGGAATAGTGGAGACTCCCATTAAGCAAGAACAGAGTTTCTGGTCTTAGGTGAGGTGTATAATTAGCTGGATGATGCACATAGCTGCGTTTCAGGAGGGTACTCGTATAGTATTACATTGAGGCTAAGTCTGGGTCTCTGCGTAGAGAACATGTTCCTCCTCACCTTGCCAAAGCTGACCAACAGCTCTCAGAAGAGCCTTGGGTGTGCCGTCAGTAGCTCTTGGCCTTTAATCTCAAGGGATCTTGTGTTACGATTAAAAAGATTGTACGTTCAGTGAAAAGGCTTATGTACATAGTTAACGTGTGTTTATTTTATTGCTGATCTTGTTGCACTTTCTGAGTAAGCCTCATAAAAGTAGATTATTTATTATATTAAAGGAGATAACATTATAGGTTATGGCATTTCGTGTTAAAGCATAACATAGAAACTATTACACTCTCTATCGCAGACAGCTACACTACACAACGTATATACAGCATATTGATATTGCTGGCTAGTTCTGTCTTTCTGTCTTAAAATACTCCAAACCTCCTGAATTTGAAGCAGACCTGTTTTGCACTTGTGACACTGGGGAGGCATCCGACCTCTTGGTGTGCTTACGGCACAGTTCCTCCTGCTGTGGCATTGAACCTCCTCCCTGGGCTCTAGCAGAACGGGATCTAGCATCCCTTGTGTAAATGAATGTTACTCTGCCTGTCTTTCCTCTTGCTTTGTCTGCAGGCGAGCTGATACCGATGGCTCCTCCCGTCCAGACAGTCCTCCACACTTGCTTGATATATGATTTGTCCCGTCTTGCCAGCCGTTTGCTTTACTGCCTGTCTCTTTACTTTTCCAGGATGGTGTAAACGATGACTTCTTTTTGTAAGAAGCAAACGCTTAATTTCTTTCTGAATTTTGCTCTGTATGTTAATGCCCTACTTCATGTGAGCCAACACATCTGCCTTTGGTTTCATAATCTGTAAATGGTTCCTGGTGTTGATCTTTGAGCACAGCAAGTCGATTCTTGAAACCATGGTCGTTACTGAGCATCACATACACCTGCTGTAAAAATGTCATGCTGCATTTCTGAACCTGAAATAAACTGTTACTCTTGATGGGCTTTTATTATTACTTTCTGGATGCATATGAGTGGTCTTCTGTCTCTTGCACCATCACCTCAGCACACTGCACTCCACCTCTGTTGGGACTGCAACGAGGATTTATCAGAGATGCGTGTTGCATTGAGGTCACTGGAGATGTCATTAAAAGGGGCAAAGGGAGAGAAGTGACCCATGGGAAGCATTCAGCCTGCTGCCCTGTTAGGACCTGGGAGGGCTGTGGAGATGTTTTGGTGGGGAATGGATGAATGTTTTTAAGCCATACCTGGTATCGATTTCATTGCTGCGGAAGGCATGTTTTGGGGGAGATTCAGAGTTGAGCAGAAAGTCAGACTGAGTCCTCCAGAGCAGGAGCTGGAGTAAAACTGTGCACGTGGTGCATTATGTCTGGAAGGGATTTCCCCCTAAACTGGTTGTGTACAAATGTGCACGTCTTGGTTACTCAGTTCCTCCTCCAGATCAGTATGGGCTGAGTAACTGGAACCAGTGCGTGGAGGTCTGTATGGCACAACAAGTGCAACAGCTGTCTATGAGAAAGGACATTTCTCACAGAGCACAGCAGTTGCTACACCAGTCCTTAGACAGGTTTTGGGAAGGAGGAGAGCAAAAGGTGGGATGAGCAAAGAAGCAACATCCCCATTGCATTTGCTTGCTTGCTGTAACATTTTGAGATAATTTTTTTTAATAGCCTGTAATAGCTTTGCCTGAGGCAGTCTGTGCACTCCACCTCAGAGAACAGCAGTGCTGTGTGTGTCCCGTCTGGCTGGAGGAGTACCTTACGTGCCCCTCTATGAGTTTGGTTCCCAGCACATTGGTCAGGGACACAGGTTGGCCAGTGCTGTGTGCTGGGTAACAAGAGGAATAGCCCCTCTTTAACCACTGCACTGAGCCATCAGCTGCCAAGGATCTCTACTGCTAGGGCTGGAGTAGATTCTTTGCACTGCCATCACCCATGTTTTTAACCTTCCCCAGCAATGTCCCCTCCAGATACCTCAGTCCAGCCTATAGATCATATCATTTAATCATTACTGATTTCATCAGAATCTCATTTTAGAAAGCTCTACTCCAAGAACGGTGTTTGAAGCAGGCAGTAGTGCAGACTTTCAGGTTGGCCGGGGAAAAGCTCTTCAGAGGATATTATTCACTGCAAGAAAATTAGAAAGCCTGTGACCAGCCACCTCCACATTTGTGATGTGATTGTCCTAGTCCTCTGGTGCCAGCAAGTCAGATGGGAAGCGGTGAGGATGAAAGCGGAGGCTGTGCTGATAGCCAGCTGATTCTAATCTCGCTCTTGCTCTTTTCCTTAATGTGCATGTTCTGTGCCTTTTTCTCATAACCCATTTTATTAAGATAGTTTTGTATATGAGTCATTTTATTGTATCTTGACCTTTTGTTTTAAATCTTTTCTCTGCCCGCCCTGTGAATTTTGGGTCATTTTTTGTCTTTTTCCTAGGCGACCTCCGCCAGCTGTTCCAGGAAGATCATCCTAACACACACATTTCTGTTTTGTTACATGCAATCTGTCTTTTTGTTTTTCTTTTGTCCACAATTATCTTTAATTTGCACTAGCCTATTTGTAAATGAAAGAATTTATTTTCAGATGTCAGTGATAAGCCTCGGTGTAAAGAAAATAAAAATACTGATTACAAAACAAATATGTGCTGGTTTTCTCTTGAAGGGACTACCCAGTCTATCTCAAATGGAGCCATTGACACCTTGTGGAAGAAATTGTCTGGGCTCTGTGGAGATTCCCACCCTCCAAGGTGGTGGAGACATGTTCTGCTGGGATTCCACCACTGTCTCTGAATTCATTAACCACCAGGAATGCTCCATATAAATGGCTTTGGCTTAGCCTTAGCAGGAAGAATAGTCACCATCTTTAAAAACACAAGAGTCCTAAAATGTGTCTAATGTACCAGCACCTGCCTGAGTGGAAAGTCAAAGGAGAAAAATTGCAGCAGTCTTTAGATTGATGAATCTGCACAATTATAAATAAATCACAGCTGCTCTGGCCTTTTCTTTCAAGCTAAACCTCTGAATTCCTTGCGAGCCAACCTCATTGGAGCATCTGAGCTCAAATGGCTCTAAGTAGCTACCTCTGGGATTCCAAATGTGTCTGTCCGTATGTTAAAGATAAAATCTGTGATTTAACATTTAGAAGATGTCCTTGTTTTAGGTACCAGAGATGTACATGAAGAGTAAGTCTTAAAAAAAAAAGGAAAACTGATGGCTTGTATTGACTCTATTTTTCTTCTATGAAAACAAGGGATGTCTCACAAACTGTTGCAGATAAATCAGAAGGCACTGCACAGGTACAAACTGGAGGCACAACACAGCATCACGACTCCAGCCCTTCGGTTTCAGGAGCATAAAGGAGACGTTTCTTTGTTGTAGGAACTTCATAGTTAGAGACAGCTGCAGTGGTGCTGCTCAGGGGATGGTGGTAGGGCAGTGGAGGAGATCAGTATCGTGTGTGGAGAAGGGGCCTGACAACACACAGGCTGTGCTCGGTTTCAAGCCAGGTCTGATACAGGTTTGCTGAATTTGGGTGACTCCTCCTGTTCTACCTGATTTAGGTTCCTGATGACCTCTCATGTAATCCAGGGAGCTGCTGAACCACCTGTGTGCACTGGTAAACACCAGGCACTGAGTTTGCTCAAATTTAAAAAGGGCACGAGCCCAGAGGTATGTAGGCTTACCCAGGTTTTTCTTCCTTCTCACTTAGACTTTGTCTATTGGTAGAGTACAGCAGAAGAAATAGCATTAGCAAAAAGGGGGAAAAAATCAAGAGGGAGATAGATAATCATTCCTGCTAGACCTTTGAACTGTGTGTGCTAAACTAGGAATTGCTGGAGCTGGAAAGAGTACAGTCATGAGAAAGGTGCTTCTCAGAACCCTAGGAAAAGGGAGAAATGGAGGCCCCAAATCGTCCCATGAACATGACTGTCCCAAGAGTAGGGGATGAGGAGGGGAACTCAGACAGGCTGTATCTCATGTGTGTAATCTCACTGATGTCAGGTACTGAGGGGAAAAAATGTCAGCAGGGTTCAAGAATTGTGTGTTTTCAGGAGTACAACAGAAGTGACAGCATCTGTACCCAGCATCTCTTAAGGAGGTTCTGGCTGTGCTTCACCCCTCAGGTAAGAGGGAACGGGAACAGGCTGAATTTCACAAGCTGCTTTTTTTCCAACTTGGTCAAAAATCTGTTCCCACTGGGGTAAGCTCTCTCTGTGTGGCCTGTGGGATATGGCATGGTACCACAAAACAAATAAAAGGTGGCTGATGTTTTAGTTGTATAGCCTTATCTACAGCTCCCCACCCAGGAGCTGCTTGTCTTCCTAGCTGACCTCTCTGCATTAGGCTGTAGGGCACAAACAACTTCTTGGGGCCTTTTATGGTGTTGATCTTTCTCAGAAATCTTTACCTTCTTCTGAAGTATTTGATAAAAATCTTGTTGGAAATTAAAGATTTGTAACTTCATGGTTTTCTGGTAGCTATTCCTAAAATCTCCTGAATAGAAGGACAAAGGTATTGGTGTGCTTGAAAACCTTGACAGGCTTTTTGGAATCAACAGATGAATTTTTGAGGAAGATGTTTAACCTTGTCTGTGCTATTTCCACCCTGCAGTGGTATCCAGTCTGTGGCTAGGAGGAGAAGGCTAAGGGTGCTGCACCATTATGCATTCTAGACTGCTCTTCAACGAATGAGTTGGGACCAAAATCCTGGTTTGGTTTCCTGATCATACACGTTGTTGCTGTTGCCTCTCACATCACAAAACTGCCTGATGTGCAGAGAAAAGGTTGGTGATTATGGTGGGAATTGAAGAGAGAAAAAGATCTTGCCTTCAAGACTAAAACTTGCCTCTTTCCAGGCTTCCCAGAGCCCAGTCTCCCACGTGGGGAAGGATGTGGGCCCCTGACAGGACAATGTGAGTGGCTGACGCTTGCCTTTCCCTGCAGCAGAAGCTGTAGATGGAGATACCAGACGGCACGTGTCAGCAGCTCCACCAGGAGTGAGGCTTATCCCAGACCAGTTCACAATTACTCACATTTGGCCAGCATCAAATCAAAAGAAGACGTCCCACTGCAGCACTCGATCTCAGTGGACTGGGAAAGTTAAGAGAAAGAAACTGCACTTCCCTGTAATGCAAAATACCGTTTAACTCTGTAGAGATGGTTGGTGATGATTTGGTTGCATACAAACTGAGAAGGACCCTTTTCTTTGGTCTCAGCATGTGCTTCATCAGAGAAGCCACAGACTGGTACACTCAGGTAGAGAATGCTTAAAGGGCATCCAGTGTTACTGCCGAATTGGGCATGGAGTTATGGCAAAGTTTTGTTCTGTAGAGCACATTCTGACTTCAGGCATAAGGCCATAGTCATAATGGCCATTTAATCTGCATCTTAAATAATTTCTGCAGCATTGCAGAGCATGTGTCCTCAGGGGGTCAGAGAAGTCTCAGAGAAACTCTGCCTAACCTTTGTGTCTCTTCTTCCCCTCTCCCTTGTTCTTGCAATTTCCCCCCTCCTTCAGAGTCCATTTGTGCTTCTAGGCTGTGGACTGGGCTATATATTTTCATCTCCCATGTTAGGGAGAGTAAGGCATCTGTGTGGGCAAGCTAATGGGAGGGCTAAGCCTTTTCCTTTGGTCATCTCTAGGCAAGGACTGAGGCTATGGAGGAGGTGACGGGGAGGAGCTGGGTGGAGCAGAGAGACCATGAGGTTCTGGGCAGGGATGAAACTGCATCCTGCCTGCAGCTGGGTGGATGTCTCATGTGGTGACCCATTGAGTTGCAGCAGGGGCAGAGGTGGTGGTGGGTGTCTGTGCCCATTTCCAGCAGAAATGATGTCTGGGTAATTGATGTTTCCACTTTTCCTAATGCACGGCTGGTTTTGAGAGTCTGAATTTGGGAAAGAGTATTTTTTGGGAAGCATTTCTCCTTGGGGAAATGGGTGCAGCAGAAACTCTGCTTTCTTGTAGCCTCTACTGTGATAGGCACCAGGCAGGCTAGAATTTATTTACCTTTTTATTTACATTCAAGCCTTGCCCTACCAAAGGACTCTGTGAATAGACTTTGGATGGCAGTGCTAAAATGGCATTAGCCCAGCGTGAGATGGGACGACCTGGTCACTGAGCAGCTTCCTGGGAAAACTCCATGTGAAAAAAACAGTTGTCATTCTGAAGAACTAAAAAAATGTTGTCCTCACTGGGAGCATCTGCCTACTCTGTGTTCCCTGACAGACTGGAGCATGTGCTCTAAAAGTCCACAGGTTTTCTTTAATTAAAACCAAAATGACATGTAGTTGTCACCACGATAACACCAGCAACATTTAACACTTGGCAAAGAGCTGTAACAAAGCACTGGAGGTGTTGGGGACTCCGCTGGGGGTTGCTCACTTCCGAGAAAGCCCAAGGAGCGAGCAGCAAGCACTGGGGCTCAGCGGGATGGGGTCAATCAAGCAGAAAGTTGTGCTTCTACAGTGCTGGGTTCCCAAAAGAGAAGAGTTTCACAGAAACCTGGGTAATGCCAAATGCCTCCCGGCAAGGTGGGACTGAGGCAGGCTTGTGCATCCCTTCCCTCCTGCCATGGCTGCCTCCAGCTGGCTCTGCTCCCTGGGCCGGCAGAAGCAGGGACAGTCCCTGATGAGAGCAGGGAAATGGGAAAAGCTGGGCAAGCCCTTGTGGCATAGGACCAGCACCAGGCTAGCTCGTCTTGGCCTGGCCTCCAGTGGGACTGGTTTGCCAGGAGCACCCTCCGTGCCGTGCCAGACACACAATGCCAGACAGGACCTCACTGTGTCCTCACATCACTGTCACAGCAGCCTGGCATCTCTCTAGCCCATGGATGTACCTGTGAGGGTCTGTGCTGAGCTCCGTCCCTCTGGCTCAGGCTCTGGCCTCATGGTGAAGCCAGATCCACCTCTGGGAGAAGGTTAGAGAGGGGAGGGAGGAAGGCGTCTTGCCTCCTCACCAGTCCCTCTCCTAAAGGATTTAGGGTAACATGGTGCCCAACAGCATTGTGAGACTATTCTGACATCAGGCATCAGTAATCAGTAGGGTGCAGCTGAGCTGGGCTCAACCCTGTACCTGTTTCAGGATCCCTCATGCTTGGTCCTGCACCTCGAACGATACCCACCACCCCAAGTGCTGCCACCCTGCCCCCAGTGACCCTCACCCAGCCCCCTTCCCCACAGAGAGGTGCTGTTAGTCCCCATCGCACACATTGAGGTGCCTGGGGCTGAAGAACCTCCAAGGGCATGCTGTGGAGCACGTCTGAGCTGGATGTGCGTTTCCACGTGGTGTTTCTTCTTGGGAGATGTGCACCTCCTCTGCACCTACCCCAAAATGGAGGTATGGGTCTGCACAGCCAGTTCACACGCTGCTGCGCTTGCCTGCACCTTGAGCTGCTCTGTGGGGTTCAGCTCCTTCCTTCAGCAAAACCAAGCAGGTCAGGTCTGGAAACAGATGCTGAGGGTAATGCAAAGGTGGTCTTCATTGTGCAAGAGGCTTTATTGGGCTGGTGGCCTCCCCCCATTGTTGTCCCCCAGCCAGGACCTTTGCATTGCTCACAGCAGAAGGTCCCCTCTCCCCTTGGGCCAAGCCTACATGAGGAACCTGGAGAGGTCCTCCTTAATTTCAGCCTCATCCCATGGTCCGTGGATGTTGTCCTTGAGCAGCTGAAGGCGAATGAGGCAGTAAGGGCAAAGGCAGGAGATGGCGAGCAGCAGTAAGGTGAAAAGCACAGCACCCACGCTGGAGATGGTGGCCAGCCCCACCAGTGCTGCCAGCGCAAAGAGCACTGTCACTACCACGTAGCATCGGGGTGTCTGGGCCTTCAGCTTCTTCTGCAGCATGGGCCAGAGGGCGAAGATCTGCATGGCGAAGGTGACCATAACGAAGGCGTGGAGGGAACGAGGCAGGCGGGAGGCCAGACACACGGAGGCAAAGATGGCCATGTTAAGTGACAGGGTGCTGGAGACGATGGCAGCATTGGCACCGTAGTCAAAGAAGATGAGGTGACCGAGGAGCATGAGGGCTGACATGGCATAGATGGTGTCCGTGCTGATGGACTCCGTCAGCGTCTTCAGCACCGGCGAGAAGCCATAGGTGAAGGCGGCAAACACCAGTGTGCTCTTCAGGTCTGCCCACCGAGTCCGTCCACTCTCCCGCCGCCCAGCCCCACCGTCCACGGCATCGAAGAGGATGTAGCCCAGCAGGGAAGAGACCAGTGCCGCCCCGAAAAGCCCTTGAGGGCTCAGCATCCCGGCGTCCATGTACCACCAGGTGACAACGAAGACGCAGACGCTGCAGAGCTGCTGCACCACCGCTCCCGACTGGAAGACGACGGCCCGGTACCGGTACCGCCGGGCATGCACGTTCTTCCGCAGCTCCTCCAAGAACCGCTGGTCCACGTAGTTATCGGGGAAGGGCTGCCGCTCGTACAGCACCTTCTGCCACCGCCGACCGGGGACCGGATCCATCTTCCCGGGCCGGCCGCTACCGGCAGGCTCGGCCGCCGCCGTCGCCGAGCTCCGGTGGCGGCGCAAGGGACGCCGGGGCCCTCGGTGCTGCCACCTGCCGGCGGGAGCCGCCGGCAAACGGTGCTGCCGATCCCGGATGGCGGTGCGGGGGGGACGGGACAGGGGACGTTTGCACCGCCCGGGGGGCGGGGCCGGCAGCAGCTCCGAGCCGGGATGGGGACGGTCCTGCTGGAAGCAGGAGGGATTCGGGAGGAAGGGGTTCGGAGGAGACCCGAGGACCTGGCCCAGCCAGGTGCCACAGCCCTTATCCAGCATGTTGGCTTCTGCATGGAGGTGCTGCTGAAGCTGTCCCACTCTGCCCGTCGCTCCCAAAACACAGGAGATGCCACTGGCCTTGTGGGAAGGAGGGATGCTCTGTCTGTGGTCTGGGCAGGTTCTGCCGTGGTCCCGGCAGCAGTTGTGCCCACACACCATGGCAAAGGGCTCTCCCAGGTGATCCTCCTGCAGCCCCAATGTGCCCATCCTTAAGCAGCCATCAAAGAAGGGCAGTGAGATTTGGGCTGGTCTTCTCTGTATTTGGACATCCCCGTGTGTGTCTGGCCTCACTGCTTGGTAAGTGGCCCCACTCCCTGTCCCAGCCCAGTGAGACACCTGCTTTTCAGGCCAAACCAGGCTCCAGCACTCACCAGTCGGCGAATGTGGGTGTGATGCTATGAGCACAGATCACCTTTTCCCTGCAGTTCCTACCTGCCGCAGCTCAGTCCTGCCCAGCTCCCTAAGCCTGCTGGCATCCTGAAGAAGCAGAGCAGGAGGAGAAAAGGGAGAAGTTGTGATGGAACAGAGGCTGAGAAGTGCAGATACTTCTATCTCCTGTGCTGCCCATCCACCACCAAAGGGGCAGAGCTGGCTTGCAGTGAGGGGACTGGGAAACAAAAAGGGATGAGCGAAGGTTTCCCAAAGTGTGTGCATGTGTGTGTTTGTGCTTAGGTCACAGCTTTCCCAGCCCCACAGAGGTGCTAGCTTGCAGAGCAGCTGCTTACTTTGGCCTCACCCAAGAGGCCTCAGCCCAGGGTAGAGCAGCCCTGAACACTGCCCTGTTTGTACTTCAGGAAGGGGCGTTAGTAGCTGTCCTGTCACAGTGGGAGCTGGCAAAAGAGATGATGGTTGTTTTTCTCCCCAAGCCCTCACATGTTTGACTTTGCACAGGCAGGAGCCAGTCAGTGCCTGCCGCGGGGGACTCTCTAAGCAGGAACCCACCTTGTCCAGATACGTGCAGAGCAGCAGGTAACCCCCACACTGCTGGTGTGCCTTCAGGGGAGCCTCGGGCTGAGGAGGCGGCACTTACCAGATGTCACCATGGACTGTCTCAGCCACTGCACTTGCTCAGCAGGGCAGGAGTGTCTGCTTACCCCATGCAGGTACCCCATGCCGAGGGTTGAAGCCAGCACCCAGGATGAATCTGGAGTCAGTTTTAGCTGCCCTATCTAAAAGCCTCCATCTCTGCAGTCTGTATGGGGCCATGCATGTACACAAGCCGGTGCCCACAGGGACAGGGAGTGCTGCCAGCTCCCACGATTGCTGGCATTGCCTTGAAGCCCAGGGCCTAGGAACTCAAGATGTTGAACAAAATGTTGTTCTCCCAAAGATACAGAGTAAAGCCAGGGCACATAAGAGAAAAGCTCAGAGGGCAGCATGCCTCTCCTGCTCCCCTGAGAAGTGCCATGGAGGGACCCCACCTTCTATTGGCATGGGCAGGGCAATGCTGTGCTGTCACTGCAAGTGGGTTATGGCAGGTTTGGTTTGACTTGGCTCTGGGCTCTTGTGCATAATGGCGATGCTCTGGGGTCTGGGAACAGTGGCCTGGGGCACGATGCTGCCTCCACGTGGTCTGGTCCACCTGGAAACCCCAGTGGGGGTGGAAGGAATAGAGGTGAGGGCTGCTTCTCATACCCCTTGAAATCTCCTCTGCTGTGGGCCACTAAAGTCCCCCTTGGAGGCAGGGAGAGGTAGGAGACAGCTGCTGGTTGGTGACTTGCAGCATCTCTGAGCTATGCGGGTGATGCCAGTAATGGTGGTGGCAAAGCCAAGCCCCTCTGGGAGATGCCAGCACAGCAGCTGTAGCCCTCATGGGGTGCCTAGCCCCCAGACAAGGGGATCACCCATCACTGTCTCCGCACCCATGGCAGCGCCAACCAAGTGCCAAGACCCAGAGGGACCAGAGCCCACTTGGTGCTTGGGAGACCTCCGCGGCCTCCAGTGTGAAGCAGCTGCTGCTGCTGCTGTGCTGGCACTGCATCCCTATGGGAGGGGACAGTGTGTGCCCTACCACGGTGTGAATGTAACGCCCACAGTCCAAAGGGCAGCTCAGCCCTGCCCGAGTGGCCCAGACTTTGCCTGCAGGGGAATTAATCACCTGCGCACAACAGTCCTCGACCAGCCACGAGACCTGCCATGGGATCAGCCACGTCAACATATGTACCTACCAGTCAGAGGGGAACTTGTGTTATGGAGTCACCCCTCAGCCCTCCTGAGGCTACGTGGCTGGCGGGGCTTGCTTGGCAGAGAGAGCAGTAGCTAAGGTCAAGGATGTCAAAGGATGCCCTTTGTGAGCATCTTAATTCCCAGTCTGGATTCCACGCAACAAGACCTCCCTCACCCCGTGATTAGGATTCCCCAAGTGTCACTAGATTCTGGAGAGGCTGTAAGATGGCAAGTGCTTTGAGACCCTCTGCTGAAATGCAGGAATGAGGAGCTCGATATTATGTATATGTTGAAGACCTGCTGGCTTGGCTGTCCCCTGCCCTTTGCAAAGGGACCACACTGCAGATTTGTTTAGTGTCTGCCGGGCTCAGAAAGCTAAAGCTGTTTGGAACTAAAGCTGGAAAAGGTGACAGGCTGGGACTGAAATAGCTGCGACTGATCTAGGCCTCCACTGGAAATATCTGAATATCAAAGTATGGAGGTCACTGCACTGCACCCCTCCACCACCAGCACGGGGCTGCCTCCAGGTGTGTCTGCTTCTCCTCAGAGTGGGACCACCACTTGTGCTGCAGAGAAGTAGGCTTCAATATAACTAAACAGCACACCCTGCTTAGGCTTTGAGCTTGTCTAAGGCTACATGGAGGAGGGCAGATCCTGCATCTCTCCATGTCCCTCGGCTGGGGCTTTTCTCTTGCATCCCATCCTCCTCACCCTGCAGGTGGTAGGGCTGCCCCAGCTGCAAGTCAGTAATGGCCCCAACAGCTCATGGTGCAGGCTCTGTCCTTCTTGCCATCCCTGTGCAGCGAGTGGTGCTTGCAAGCGTTGTTCTACATGTCCTGGGTTGCTGTGGCGGAGCTGGGTCCCTCCATGGGCCTGGGGCAGTTGCATAGATGGGATTGCCTGCGAGTGCAGCTATGGATGCTGGGGCTTTGTTTCTCTGCCAGGCGATCCCCCAGCCTTCCCTTTTGACCCTGGAGCTGAACCCTCCCTCTGCAGGAATGTTTTTCGGGGGAGGGGAGAAGTTGGTACAGCTCCAGCTGCTGCATTTTTCCATGCCCAGAGACCATCTGCTGCCTTAAATAGCCCCATAACATGGGCTGTGTCTGCCCTCCTGCAATCACCTATTTAAGGGTGTTTTGGGTTCAGGCCCTGGCACAGAGTGGGATGACACCAGCCGAGAGCCTTGCAGCTGGTCTGAGCCCTGGTGAGGGGCTGGTTGCCTTGGGGTTCCCCTCAGCAGCATGCCTGGGCATAGGGGAGGCCAGTGCTGCTCCAGTTCTCCCAAACATCTCCCTTCCCTGTGTGCATGTCAGATTTCCTGGGTCCAGGTTCACATCCTGGTTCTAGGGGTACCTGGGCCATGTGTCAGCGTGTCAGCCAGCAGCAGCATCCCCTGCACAGAGACACCATTGCTGCGGGCACCCTGTGCCATCAAGGGATGCTCCTGGGCCCCCACATCTCCTGCTCATGGCCTTGCTGGCCAGATCAAGCTGAAGCTGCCAAGATGCTCCTGAGCCCTCCTGCCCTCCACAGCATTGCCCACCACCAAGGAAGCCTCCCTGCAAACTCGGGTAAGGGATGCTCTGTCCCATACTGACTCAGTGGAGCCCACACTGGCCCTGGCCACATGCTGCAGTGCTGGTGGTGCCGCCAGGGCTGGGAATATGCCACAGTCCCCGTGGGTCTCCATCCCAAGGCTGGTCAGTGTGTGAGCACCAGACATTCCTGACAGGGATGTCACCAGTTTCAGCATCGGAGCTCCCTGTTGCAGGCAGGTCACTTTCAGAGGACAACCAGCTTTATGGAGCGGAGCCTGCCCCAGGGCACAAGTCAGGATCTTGCTGGAGACTCCATGGAGGCATTCCCAGGTGAACAGCCTTCCCAGGACAGGGAGAACCTAAATGCTGTTGAGTTGCTGTTTTTCCTCATGGCAGCACCCTAGGAACATGGGGGACAGGCTGGGCAAGACATAAGGGCTTGCAGGGGAGCACAAGGGTGGTGGGGAAGGGAGGCAGAGCAGCCAGGGAAGGGGGAAGCTAGTACCATCCCAGGCAATGAACTGAGACAAGGAGCTACCAAGGCTGTTGGAGAAACTCAGTGATGCTGCTTTGGGCTGGGAAGAATGGTCCAAGAAATTGGGATCAGGTCTGAGGAGCCCAGGCTGGGCCAGCATCTGCCAGGGCAAGGTTTGGGATTGGCTGAGCCTGTTGCAGAGGGAGAAGGATGGGAAAGCTGCTGTGGGGCTAAGAAGGAGAGATGTGATGTGGAAAGGCACACGCTTGCAGGGACATGACCTCTGGAAGACATAGCCTCTGGGGCGGCTGTGAAACTGAGCTCCCTCGGTCCTGGCATTCCCTGTCGGTCAGCACAGATCGGTGAAGTCCTGTGGCAAAACTCCCTCCCCACTGCCTGTGCTGGACCCCACAGAGAGGGACAAGCCAGCCTGGCTGGTGTTCTGGCCAGCCCCAGGCCAGTGGGTCGTTCGGGTCCTGTTTTGTACAAAACTCCATGAAGTTGAAGCTGTCATTTAGTTTGATTAAAAAAAAAAAAACCCTAGGAAACCAAAAATGATGTCAACCATGTGCTTTGTCAGCTGCAGGGTGCTCCAAGGTAGGACGAGGCCAAACTTCAGCTGCCCAGGTACACTCAGCTCAACCCTCAGCCATACATGGCATGTTCCTAATGCACAGACACAGGGAGAAAATCAGACCTTGGGAGTAAAAAACTAAAACCTACCTGTGGGATCTGAGCATGGGTTGTCATGGAAGCTGGAAGGTGAAAAATGTCCAAAATCCAAGATTCTGGAGTAAGGAGGGTCATATGGTTCACACGGGTGCCCCTGTGTTGTGGCAGAGCAGTGCTGGGGCTCCAGAACAAAGCTTTGCTGAGTGGTTTCTGACTCTGTTCCTCTTTGTTTAGCCCCGAATTTGAAGCACGGGGATGGGATATGAAGCGCTGACCTGCATCTGCCACAGTCGGTGAAAAGACATCAAGAGGTGCAGGTGGCAAAACCCTGAAAAAACCCAACTCTCTGTAGAGGATGAATGCAATGTACCATTGGGGAGAGCTGGTAGCCAGGGTGGTGGAGCCATGGCTGGAGCCACACGCCAGTTCTCCAGCACCATCTTTCTGTCACCTGGAACCTCATATGGTATCCGCTTCTCTCCCCTTGCAGCTCTGGGACATGCAGCGAGAGGTGCAAAGGGACCTGGAGTTTCCCAATGAGTTTTTTACCTTCTGCCCAGGGGATATTTTTGTTCTTTAGAGCTGCAAGTGTGAACAAAGCCAGAAATAGATGGGGGTGGGGGGCACTGGATGAAACAGTGTATGCAAATGATCTGGCTTTTATAGGAAGTGTAGCTGGGGAAATATTTGTCATGGACAGGTCAAAAGAGGTTGTAAATCGCTGCTTTAGCTTAGTGCTCTGTGAAAGGATCCTCCTCTGAGCTCACCTTCCCATTTGACTAGAAAAGAGGTATTTGTTCAGACAGCATGGCCTGGAAAACACAACAGCTTCGGAGGAAATACTTGCTGCAGGAGCTTTTCCTGCCCTCTTCCCATGAACATCTACCTGAAACCTCCAAGCAGAAGCCTGTGTGCTTGGGAAGAGTGGTGCAATATCACCTCTAGGTGTGTTTTATGCTGCTGGGAAACACCACGCCATGCAATGCTTTTCCTTGCAACACAAAGTTACACTGCCACAAAACACAGGGAGGAGAGTCCCCTGAGCCAGGCTCTGCAGGATGTGCATGTTACCATGCAAGTCCGTGGGTCCCCGAAGAGTGCTGCTCCCTGCCACCCGCCCCCCTATTTTTAAAGTTCTGCCAGGGAAGGAAGGAGCCAGATAGGAATTTGGGTTATTTTAGTAGTTATTTTAGCAAAACGGGAAGGGAAGCAGCTGAGTCTGGCATTCTCTGTGTGTGCCTGGCCAGCCTTTCTTGTCTCTCACCCCCACCGCTTGCATCTGCTGCTCCGGCAGAGGCTGTGCTGCCCTCCCAGCACGCTCCTGGCACTGCTGCTCCAGGGCCCCAACTGCCCTCCCAGCTCCAGGGGGGCGTTTCTCAGTTTTGGTTTTGTGTTGAGCAAGCCAGGGATGCCTGTGCTCTTGTCCACTTTGGCCTCAATTTTCACGGGGCCATGGAGGAAACCTAGCGCCGTGCTGCACCAGGTACTTTCCCAGCCCCTCTGTTTGCCCTCAGTGCTTGTGGGCAGCTTCAGCCCACGCTGTCCTCCCAGACAAAAAGCCCCAAAAAAGCTTTATACTTCTGTCATGAAGTTTTGCCATTTCTCAGTTTCTGTAGTGAAATTTGCTTTCTCTCTTCCCAAGAGGGCTCAGCTGCAGCTGCTGGAAAGCACCGGGGGGACCAGCAGGGGCCCACAGCAGTCCCCTCTGTGGGGCAACTGCTGGTCCTAAACCACATTTCCATCATGCGACCAAGAGTTAATTTTGATTTCTTTGTTTCTCAGCTGTCAGAGGCTGTTTGGACTTTCCCTGCTCCATCAACTTCCCCTGGATGACAAGAGCAGCTCCTCAGCTGCCACCCTTGCACCACGCTCAGCGTTTTCTTCTCTGTTGGGTCTCTGCAGTGGGGGCATGGCATTGAACCAAGATGCAGCTGAAGGTTGTACCTTGAACACTTGCCAGCTGGGCTAGGGGAAGCTGGTGTGTCCTTTCTTCTTAAAGCCATTTTCCATCTGCTCCCAAGCACTGCTTAAAGGAAACAGTGGTTTTTGTTTTGCAGGGGGCCTGTGGTCCCAAAACGGCGCAGGGAGATGCTGCAGCTTCTCACTACACTCTCCCTGAGCATCCCTGCTGGAGTCATCATTTTGTCTCCTATTTCTAGGCAAAGTTAAAATTCAAATCAAGCCACCTGAAATGAGCAAACCAAATATAAATGTTTTCAAAAGTGGAATTTCCATTTCAGTTTATTTTCATCATCTTACTTAAAGTTTTGACTTCCAGGTTTTGAGCCACTGAAGAAGGAGCTCAGAGCCAGGCGGAAGAATTCTCCAGACCTGGCTGTGACCAAGACACCCAAGGGGTCTGAGCCTGCCCAAGTGGTCTCAGCCACAGTTCTGTCAGTGCTTTTGGGAAACACAGAACTGCCCCACCATCTATACATCCTAGATTTCAAGGCTCTTTTGGGCAGGACTGAGGCCAGCTGGTTGGAGATCAGAGCAGTTGTTCTCCTACTCTAGGGTCATGCAGCCCCTGCCAAGTGTCACTGTGTGCCATTGTCCCTGCCTGCCGAGAGCTGCCCGCCACTCCTTGGCTCTGTCACACACCACTGAGCCAGCCCACATTAAGTAAACCTAACAAGGCTCTGTGAAGAGCAAGTGTTTTGGTGACCTCAGCCTGCCTGTGGGTATCTGCAGTCTGATGGGCTGGTTGGCGTGACTGTGGTGGCAGCCTGGTGTGGTATCCCCCAGGTTTTTGGGAGTGAGAACTGGCATCTGTGCAGGGTGATGTCTGGGACCTACATGTGTCCCTGTTGGACAGAACAGCAGCCCCAGGCCAGCAGAGGCGTGACACAAGCAGCATCTCCAGTGGAAGTTCCTCTGACGGTTCCTGCTGCCTCAGTCCTCAATTCAGGGATGCAACTTTGCAGCAACCCTCCCCCAAAATCCCCTATCATGGAGAGGGTTTATTGAGTCATGAAAGAGCAATTACCAGCTCAGCTGGAGGCAGAGTTGCTCCTGTTCAGTTTTGCAAGAAGAATGACTCCAACCCCTTTTCCTCTTCCCGCCCCCCACCCCCCAACTGTGTTCCCTCTTGGTGTGAGCTGNAAAAAAAAAAAAAAAGGTTACACTGGTTTGCTGGATTCTCTCCTGCAAGTGGTTAATGGTTCATCTAAAGTCAGAGGAAATTCTCTGAAGCAAACTTTTTACAGCTTTTCCTTTACTAAATGAGAAATGGTCCGGAAATTAAACAGGAAATTGTGTCTGGAAGGAACAAAAGTTGCGTTGTCAGAACATGCTTATGAAAGATTTACTTTATTTTAACCAGTAAGGAGCCAAGATCAGTAGCCAGAAGAGGAAGGAGTTTGTATGAATTAAATCACATGTGAAAAAACCCAACCAGTTGGGAAAACAAGAAGCCTTTGTAAAGAGCAGATAGGGATGAATGGGAGAGAAGGCTTAGCATGAGCAGCAACAAAATGCTGGAAAGTGCTGAAAGACAAAGGCCCAGGGTGTAACCCAGCATCAGGTCTCTCTCCAGAAGTCAAACACTGCTCCATGGCCTCACTGCCCAAATCTCTGGGAAATACTCTACAGTCTGTGTAACACGCCAGGTCCATTTGAGTGTTGGAGTGCAACGGACAAGCATTGCTCCATCATTGCGCAGGTTTTGAGGGTAAAAGAGAAGCACCTTTTCTTTCCTCCCATTCAGAAACACTCCACCAAGCTGCCCCTTTGGTGGCCACCTCCAACTCTCCCTACCTGGGGTGCCATGCACCACAACATGGCTTTTATCCCCAGTCAGCAGAGCGATGCTCATATCACTGCAAGGTGACAGGTTGGGCTTTGCATGCTCAGAGTCTTCTGTGCCTGCACATCAACAGCGCAGGCACGGAGAGTCCTCCTTGCCCAGGGGATGCAGGTGCAGGTACCACTGGGCGACACGGTGACTGGAATTCAGGCCCATGGCAGGGCTAGCCCCTTGTGAGAACTGCACCAGCTCACCTCATCCTGGGATTTGACCAAGAGAAATTTAGCCAAGAGCAAGCCAAAGCCCTGCTGAAAACAGGCAGGGTGTTTTGAGAATCCTGTGCAAGTATTTACTCCCAGGTAACCCTACAGTACGCTGGGTTTTGGGTCAATAACAGGTTGGCGTTGGGAGATTGGGTAATTTCTCNCTTTTTTTTTTTTTTTTTTTTTTCTTTCCCCATTATACTGCTCATCTTATCAGTGGTTGAGAAACAAGTTTAGCAAGTGCTGGTATGCAGGTATGTCAGAGGTGATCAATCGAAACCTCTGATGGCATCACACTCTTTTGGTGGACTCTAGTACTTGCTGCTGACTGACTGGAAGGGGCTTTTCCTCCAGGATCCTGAACAGTCACTCTAATGATTCCTCTGAAATGATCCGTCCTCCGTGACAGGTCTTTAGCTGTGTTTGGTCTAAGCTCTATGTGATTGATCCCCAGCTGGTAACGGGACTGTGGCATGTTGGAGCTGTGCCAGTTGAGAGCAGCCGCATGGACCAAGCAAGTGTGGCTTCACAGCCTTTTCCTCTCCTGTTGGGGAAAAGCTCTTGGCAAGGCGGCTGGAAGAATTACTATCTCAGGAGCATGAGAAAGGCTGACAATGGAGACAGTCCAGCTGTTACACTGTGACATGGCCCTGAGCAAAGCACCGCCCGCCAGCACTGAGGCAAGTGCTCTGCCTGGAAGTATTTAGCAATGGGTTAGTAGTGGGTTAACTAATGTTTAACAGCTCTTCTAGCAGACAGCTAAGCCATTTGTTTAAATTTCTAATGCTTCAGAGACGGATTTCTCTACTGCTCCGGTCCAAGCCATCCCCAATGTGCAGGTTGTGGCTGAGGCTGTGTTGGTGGAACGGAGAAGTGCTCTCTGCCTGCTGGGTGAAACATCGACAGGTGAATCCTCCAGCTGGAAGTGGGATGCTGGGTGTGCAGGTGTATGTTTTGCCTGCCATCTCCCTCTGCAGACACAGTGCTCTCATTTGAAAACGAAGGTACAATATGCTGGCAGCAGCCATAAAGGATATGAGTCCTACATGTCTCCCTGGTGTCATGTCCTGTCAGGAGGCAGAGGGAGGCAGCTGCAGCCAACACTTGAGTTTTCCTGGGGAATTTCCCACCTCCAAGGCAGTTCCCAAAAGCCATCTCAGAGGTACGCCCTGGGCATAGAGGCTTTCTGCACCCATGCTGCTCTGGAGGCCCTGCTGTAGGTTCCTGAAGGCACAGATGGGCCCTCCACACCACATCTCTGCTCATAACCCTCCCAAGCACTGTCACACACCCCCACAGCCATGGATCCACACTGCCACTGGACCACATCTTAGCTCCAGAGCTGAAAAAACCTGCAGAAACCCCTGTGGCAGTGGCGCTGGCTCACACCCCAAGCAGTTCCTTGGTGTTTTTCAGGACTCGCCTCAGTCCTGTAACCGGTTGGGCAGCTCCTGTGTCATCCCCACTCCTGGGGCAACAGGACCTGACCAGGGAGTTGAGTGGCACTGGGGCAGCAGGGCTCACCACTGACCCACTGGGAGAGCCACCAGTGGGCTCTGCGGTGGGTATTCAAACTGGGGAAACAAAGCAAAGCCACTCACTGTCAGAGCCAAGCTCTTGGCCACTTTCATCTCAGTATAATCCATACTGTGGTTTAGCAAACCCATTTTCCTCTCCTAGAGGTTCACATTAAGTCCCTTGGGTTTCTTCCAAAACCTACCTGTGACTTGCACAGGAATTTCCTCTTGTTCAACCTAACAAATCACAGCCTCGTCCAGCAGCTCCAAGCCAGGCTTCTGGATAAGCTGCAAGGTGTGGGGCAGTGGGCACTGCTTTGCCCCTGTGCTGTTGTCCTCCCATTTTCCAAAGAGACACAGCAGAGATCTGCCTGGGATCCTCCTGTGTCAGCCCCCTCCTCGGGCACTGCAGGACAGGCTGTTTCAGCCACAGGGCAGCCCGCCGTTTGCTGGCCAGTGGCATTTAAATCCCAGCCTGTGCAGAGATGGGGCACAAATATGGAGCTTCTCCCTTTTCCCTCCTCCTCAACGTGTTGGCACATAGGCCTGTCTGCTGTCTGTAGCACACAGAGCTCTCGGAAGGCTGGGGGATGCCAAGTGTCAATGAAAGCACAAAATTAAAGGGTGAAAAAATCAGGAAAACAGACACAAAGAGTCTCCAGAGGTTTCCACTGCCGGCTGGGAATGTTTACCCACAGATGGCTGACTCCAGTCATGCCACCCTGCAGCTTGGCAGCACCGAGCTGAGCCCTGCAGCATCCCATACTGTTTGGGAACACCCCTGGATGGCCATAAGCACCAGTTCATGGGGCTGGGGCTGGAGCTCCTTTGGGGAAAACAGCAGCTGTAGCCTGGGAGGGCCCTGCTCCTGCAAGGATTGCAGTGATTCACACCCTTCCTCTGGGCAAAGCTGTCCTTCCTTGTTCAGAGTCGTGACATGTGCACGTTTCCAATGCAGCATGCTCGTGACTAATCCACCTGTGCCTTTTGGGGCTGTCGTAATGCCCTGCAGGCTGGGAGACTGGTGTATGCTGCTGCTCACTGCCGTTCCCACCTCTTTTCTATCCCACAACAGGAGCAGGCACTCATGGATGCCAAGATCACACTTACAGCTCCTTGGCCTGCATTCCCTCGAGCATCTCCCAGAAGCGCTCCCCCAGCCCCAGACATCAGAGCAAAGGCAGTGCTAGGGAGGGAAACAGGGAAGGTCTGTGAAGGCAGCTGTAGGGCTGCAGAGAGAAACTGGGCCAGCAAGGACTGGCCAAGCTGCCAGGTCCCAGGCAAGGCTCCAAGGAAAGTGCTCCCCGTGTGGGCCTCAGGACATGACTGGTTAGCTGCTGGGTAAAACCTGGCTTGACTCTTCCCCCTGCAATAAATAAATAGGCACAAAAATATTTAAGCACTTCTGTGGCACTCCTTGTGCTGACAAACACGGGCCGGGCCGCCATCTGGCTGCCACTGGGTGACACCTGAGCCCTAACGCCCCTTAAGAGCTCCTGAGGCCGCCCGCAAAATGGCTGCGGGGACCCTCGGGCAGCAGCAGACCCCACCGCAACGAGCATCCGAACTACAGCTCCCAGCAGGCTCCACGACCCGCCCCTCTAGGAAATGGCGTTTCCCCGCCCACTCCGAGGCAGTTATTCCGCTGGAGGCTTCGGCCAGCACCAATCAGCGCTCGGCTCTGCGGGGCAACCAGCAGAGAAGCCTGATCAAAAACATGAAATTAAAAAAGCGGTCATGTCGGAGACGCCGTGCCTTAAAATACCCCTCGCAACGAAGGGAATGACATTGATCACGCGCCCCGCGGCCCTTAGGTTTGCTGTTAGACATCATGCACTACTACGGCAATTACCCTTTAAGGACTTGTCTCACAACGACACCTCATAGGGGGTCCTTGGAGAGGCGGGGAAAGAGAAG
>VXBJ01004422.1:71138-91967 GCA_013400055.1 Nycticryphes semicollaris | reverse complement strand
CGTCTGGAGAGTGGGGGGTAGGGAGGTTGCTCCAACGGTTCTTCCTTCTCAGTGGCTGCTGCCGCCCGGCTGCGCTTCTCCCGCTGTCCCTCTGCCGGGGAGGATGCGCCGCCTCTGCCCGGCCGCGGCAGGTAGACGGGGGCGACGATGAGGGAGCCGCCCCGCCGGCTTCTGGCCTTGGGCTCCTGCCTCTTCCTCTGCGCCCTGCTCTGGTGAGTGAGTGCTGGCCCACTCTCCCCCTCACACCAGGGATGGAGGCTCTTTTGAGGCCTCTTGTCGGTGAGGGTGTCCCGCCACTCGGGGGTTCTCGGGGTCCGCCACCAACCCTGCTGCTGCCACCCTCCTTAGCAGTCCCGACCCCGCTGGGAAACCGCCCTAGTCGGGATGGTGGGAGCCGATGGTCAGGGACGTGCGGAGCGGGAACTGGAAACGAAGGTAGTGCCATTAGGAAAAGAAGGATGCATCCTTTCTGGAAAAAAAACCCAACAAAACCAAAACAAACCCCCCAAACCCAAAACGCGTTATTTTGCTGGCAGGGCATTGAGCTCAGGGAAAGGTAGGTAGCAGCTCTCGGGAGGGTCATTCCTTCTGCTGTGAATAATAATTATTTGTTGTATTCATGGAAACAAGCGATGTCAGTTGCAGCATCAGACGTACATCTGACAGGCCCCTCAAGTATCAGTCGTTCAGAGTTATACTGTTTGCTTCCCTATGTATTTTGTGGCCACTCTGTGTTTAACTGGAAGGCTTGCTTGCTTTTTCAGTTTCAGGCTGAACTCTGGTTATGTTCTCTGAAAAGTCTTGATGCCTTATTCTTGAAACCAAGTCTGTCTGGAGTTGTGTTAAATTAAAGTCATTGAACCCTTTCATTTTTGCATTGGTTAGGTCTTTAAGAGTGTTTTTCATAATAATTACCTTAGCTTTACCACCATCTTCCATTTATTTTGTTTTCAAGCTTCCTTCGAATATCATGTTTATTAAAACAAATACTAGAATATCTTTCTGTATGGTACGTTCTAAGCTTCTTAAACTTTGGCCTCCTTTGCACTCTGTGACTCACTGAGAAATGCTAGCCAGCTTGAACAGCAAACTGCAAATACTGAAAACTGAACAGCAGTTGTTAAAGGTAATTGTGTGTCTGGTGTATTATTTTAATACATTTCCTGTAAATTGTTTAAATAGTCGATTTAAAAATATTAAATACTCCTGAAGTTCTGGGTTGTCTCACAGTTGATTGTAGTTGGATGAAGAAGGGGGAGCTCAGGCACCTCTCGGTTGCAAATCTGGTGCTGATACGATACTGAGTTTGAACAATGCTGGAGAAAATTTGGTTTGTGTCATCACGTTTTTATTTTTAGGAGTCAAACCAGTGAGTCTGAAAAGTGCTTGAGAACTCTACTGCTGTATTTACATGTAGCAAAATTTTAAAAGAAAAAGCTCCTAGCCATACAAGTAACTGAGCTGTGAACCTGACGTAACTGTCTCCAACTTTTCTTTCACTTCTTGAACAATTAAGTTTTTGTATCACTGAAGTTTCTACTTGTTAGAATTTTTATTAGGCAGACAGTTTTTGTTTTTTACTGTGTCTTGAAGGCCAATAATCTGTTACTGCATAAAGGTATTTTGTTAACGAAGGTGTTATCAGTTTAATGATATATAGATGATCGGGGGGGGGGTTTGTTGAGTTTGTAGTTTGCTGTTTTTGATGGAACTGCTCAAGAGAAAGTTCAGATATGTATTCCATATGGGTAAAGGTATATTGTGTTCAACTCTTTGAAATGACATCCGTGTTCTGTAACCTCAGACAACTTCTGCACTTGTCTTGGGTATGGTTAGAGAAAAAATTGAGCTGAGTTTTTTTTCTTTCTTTTGCAAAGAAGCTGCTCTTTAAGCAGTGTCTTAGCTGATCTCAGCTTGCACTGCAGTATTCCAAACCTTTTGCTCTTTTTTTTAAAAAAAAAAAAAAAAATCAGACTGTGTTCCCCCTGCTCATTCTGGCTGCTTTTGATTGAAGAGCCAGTAGATTAATTTAGATATTGGGAGGGTTACAACTCTAGTTCTCTAGGCCCTGTTGTCTAAACATAAGCTCCCGTTAGGAAGTTTAAACACCTCCATTTACAGGTGGCATTGTGGATTGCTTTAATTTCAGTATCCATGTCAGATTTGTAATTGGAAAGTCTTGAAGCCTATTCCTGCCATGTTGCTGGACTACGTAACATAAGTTGTGATGTATATAACTTCTGCCTAAAAAGAAAATCAAAATCAACAACTTTGTTCACATAAGCAGTTAAGAAACTTTAAGTTGTAAATGGAAGTCTTTGTGTTATAAATGTTGACATGCGTGACAAATGTTGGCTTTTAAAATCCAGTTGTCTTGAAATGTAGTCTTCAAAGGACTTCATGCTAGTAGGAGAGAAGCTCTCTCTTGCAGATGAAAGTAGTGGTCAACAGATGATCACATTAAAAACAAAAAAAAAATGCGGAAAAAAGCCCCAAAAGACAAACCAGAATTGCTGAAAGAACACTCTTGAGGCTACTTGGACTCTTATCTTTTTGTTTTGTTTTAATCTGGACTTTGTTTTATATTTGGATAGACAGCTTTTTTTTTTCTCTGCTTAAACTACAATTTTTTTTTTTTAATCTCCTCATCAGACTTTTCAAAGCTTGCTGAGAGAAGTTTGTCCAATGGAGAAATATCAACTGGTAAAAAAACCAAGTGGCAGGGAAAAAGATTAATTTGACAGTCTTCTAACTGGAGACTGTTTAAGAAAATCTCATCCTGTAAGTTAAAAATGCAAGTGTGTATTAGGAAATGTACTAAGAAACAGAAGATTGAGCTGCGGGATTTGTTAGCTTCTGTCTTTTAATAAAAGTGATGTGGTGCTCTTAGGGAGTGCAGGATCAAACAGTGATTGGTACTTAAGGCTTTTTCTGAAGCAAACAGCCCGTGGAATAAATGTGTCTCTCTGACAAACCTGAGCCAGTGAGGTTGTTCCAAGTAGTTCAAAAGAGTGGGTTGGCTGCATGGTTTTAGAGAAATACTTTTGATGGAGGTAAGGCTTAGGAATGTAGTGCTCTAAAAATAAAATGCATCTGTGCAATCTGGAGCTTTGACTGTCCGTGACAAATGACTCCTGTTGTCCCGAATTCACAGATTTTTTTATGCTTCAGTTGATCCCTTTGTGTGGATGGTCATGATAATTTTAGAACTTGTAGTGCTTTGTAGTTTGGCAGTATGTGAAGCTGAATAAGCGGAGTAGATTTAGGAGCTTGAAGGAATACTAGAACTATTTGAATTGAGATAAGCTGTGGCAGTTGATTGAAGAGTAACCTGTATAAATTGTTCTGACATCAACTTTTGTCTGCCATAAACTGCAGTTTCAAAGTGTTAGCTCCGAGTTTAATAAAGAAATCTTGCATGCACTAATTGTCTTTCTGTGATTTGTTCTGTCCCAGAAAGTGCTCTGCATGTCGTGATCCCTATTCCATAGAGAAGAGCGTGGCCAGTGGCTTGAAAGAGGTCATTCTCCCCCTCTACTCTGCACTTGTGAGGCTNTGGTGAAGGTGACAGAGCACTGGAACAGGCTGTCCAGTGAGTTTGTGGAGTTCCCTTCTCTGGAGATCTGTAAGACCAGCCTGGATGCAGTCCTGAGTGATGTGCTCTGAGCAATCCTGCTTTGGCAGGGGAGTTGGACTAGGTGATCTCTAGAGGTCCCTTCCAACTCTGACAATTCCATGATTCCGTGATCTGTCATTTCTATGGCAGACATCTATTTCAAATATGCTTCATTGTATTTATCTTTTATGAAGTCCTTTATCAGCCTCAGCTTTACCATTATGAGGAAAAGGAAAATGAGGATCAAGTATCTGTGCCCATCAGGATTCTTTAGTTGTTACATTGCGAGTATACTGTGTCAGTAAAGTAAGGCTTGTACCAAACTGACTGGGCAGCGAGTTGTGCTGTTTCTGACTGAAAACCCCTTTCTAGTACCTCTGACTCTGAAATCTATAATGAGAGTGTACTTTGAAGATTGTGAAGGTCAGAATGGGACAGTGGCATAGCCAGGAGTAATGCCTGGATATAAGTACATTGGAAGGGCATAAATTTTGACAACTGTCTTCTACATTTTTGAAGATGTGCTGGTTTAGAGCTTCTGTAATCCAAAAAGAGCTGTGAAAAAGCAGTGCTATATTGGCAGTGTGATAACATCACTAGTGATTATTTTGCTGCTCTGGTCCTGCTCAGGCAAAAGCTCTGCAAGCCAGATGAGAGATCACAGAAGCCGAGGTTTTGTTAATCAAACATTTATTGGTGCTGACTTTTGGTTTAAACCCTGAACTTGCGTCTGTTATTCATAGACCGGTGTTGAGTGGTAAAGTTGGAGAGAGGCTTGTGTTCCAGTGTAACACACCTCTTGCCATAGAATTTCTCTTTTCAGTGGGGTTTAATGTTTAAAGGAGACTGCCCTAATGAGCTGGATAGAACTGGCATTTTAACTGTATTGTACTGGGGCTCAGAATTTGACCTGGTGATTCTCCTTTTGTGTAGTTACTTAAATCTCTTCAGAAGACCGATACACTGACATAAGTGCTGTGTTTGCATTTTATGGCAGGAAAAAATGAAGTGATTTGGGCACTGTTCATATAATGAAAACTTTTGTTCCAGGCATCAGATTAGAGAATGAAGACCATGTTCTTAGATACGGATTGTCTTGTTTGGAAGCTTCTTTGCTCTGTAGTTAAGGTTGGGACAAAAGCTGCTTTGGAACTCTTGGGCTTTTAAAAATCAACTATGAATATGCCTAGCTTATAGCCTGCTCACGTTGAAGGTGCTGTATGCAACCAGGGGCTCTGGTGTTTTATGCAAATCAGATGCTTGACTCAATATTTGAATGTTTACCTTCTAAAATTATTTGAAAATCAGTGAAGTGCCTTCATGCAGTGTCTTCTAAAAGGTTTGTCCTAGAAACTTCAGCTTTGTTTTTGTTATGCAAGTGGTGTACTAAGGTAGCATGTACCACCTCACGATGTTGCTGTGTTGATGTGCCAGGTCCTGCCTGTTCCAATGAGGTGTGCCTTCAGTGCTTAATTTCAGCTTTTTCTGAAATGTCTTTCTCTAACCTGTTATTAGTTCTATTTCACTTTAATGTTCTTAGCACTGTGAGTATTTTACAGAATACTTCTTTGTCTTCTTGCTTTTCTTGTCTTTAGTTTTCATTACTAATCAAGTCTGTGGTAAAGTCTGTGCTGCGTTCAAGGGGAAGATGTACAGCACCTCTTATAGTTAACACTTGCAGCCTGAAGAGAGTGTTATTTCTGAGCATGAAAACTGAAAGCTTTTAGCTGAAACAGGCTAACATAGAGCTGCACATCTAAAAGGTTTTTTGTAATTCTTGGTGAAAATACTGATTTAGTATAACAGATCCCAAAGGTAGTGCAAAGAACTTTTGCTTGAGTGAAAATAACGGTGTAAATTACTTAAACTAGATTGGAATATCAGTAAAAGGTTCCAATGGTTTGAAATTACCTGGGGTGCTCAAAATAACCTTCTTGGCTTGTTTGAGTTTTGGAATGGCAGTCAAGATATTGCTGAAAACCTTTAAAGGTAAGAAGTCTATTAAAAATGCATTATAAAATGTCTGGGAGTTAGGTGATAGAAGCTTTACAGTGGGCAAAATGTATGTTGTACTTATGAATTTAAGTGACGAGGGGAGTCTTCAGCAGTCTGCAATTCGGACATTACTACAGACTCTAGAAGCCTTAAAGTTTAATCACACTTCATGGCTCTTCTCCTATTTTCCTGTCGTCTTTGTGGTCAGTGTCAGATTGTATTGTATTTTCCCAGAGTGTGTTCTTTTCCCCAAGCTCTTGCATTAAAGATAGTAACTAGAGTTTGACAATGCAGGGAGATTCTCTTTAAGATGCAGTATTACAGAGGTTTGTTACCAAGGTTCACTAGGAACTGCCTGTTCCTTTGAGCACTTCCAAATGGACACCTTTTGAGGGCCAGGGTTTGTGACTTTTGTCCTAAGTGCCTGAAATAGGGTATCTGGATATTCCTTTCAAGAAGGGATTAAGAGGTCTGTGTTTCAGTGTTAGTTTGCAGCACGCAGGCTGTTATAGGTACTGAACAACAGTTATAGGTCAGAACAACATACAATTACAGTGCTGTGAAGGTGGCTGTTGTCTCAGCAGCCTTTTTGGAAAGGATGACTGGTAGCAGTGTAAGAAAGGAAAGAAAAGGTTTCTGTTAGTCCTTGGCCTTGACTTCTGTTGTTGAATTTAGGACAAGGGTGGACAGTCAAGGGTAAGTGGTATGTTCCCCCTCTGTCTTCCTGGATTTTTATATCTGACTATAGCTCAAAGCTAACTTTTTTGCCCTCTCAGAAGCTACTGGCATGTGTCCACAACCTCAGGAGCAGATCAGGGGTGCAGAGAATGTGTGGTTGAAGGTGGCATGCAGGACTTCCCTGTCCGGCAGTAAATCAGTTAAATCTGATAAAGTATATGGTGCAACTATAACCTTGTTTTGCTGTCTTTGCATGCTAATGCATTCAAAATGCTGAAAGCCATCTTTTTAATCTGGTGGTTGGAATTTTGTCTGAAGCTAGGAATCTCATTGTCTGAAGCAATGAAATTCAGTGTTGTCAGAGGTATCTTTGTGTTGGCCTCCTCGGAATAAATGAAATAGCTGTCTTTTGTTTTGCATTCCAGTTAGGAGACAGTTTGGAGAGCACATTCTTTGGAAAGAGTGGGCAAGACATTAAAAACCTAAATTCATTGCAAAGTACAACAGATTGGTAAAGGATTTGCAAAAAAAAAAAAGTTTTGGGTTTCTGGTTTTTTGTTTGTGTTTTTTGTTGTTGTTTTATTTTTTGTTGGTTTTTTAGCACAGCAGTTAAGTTAGTGGATAAGGGCTGGAAATGTATTGGTGCCTTTCTGTCAGCAACCTTCTTAGCCCAGATTTGTATGTAGTAGTCTTCAAGTTTTTTTCTCCCTTAAGGATTCATCATAACTTTAAAAATTATCTTAATAATGCATGCTGCTTTTATGTACTACATTTTTAGTTTTTGAATGAAAGATGTGTGGGTGGTTTTGTTTTGTTTTTGGGGTTTTTTGTTGTTGTTTTTGTCTGTGTGGTGGTTTGTACTTTTTTTTTTTATAACAGCATTAAGATTAACAGTTCTTCATTGCATTTATCAACACTTACTTCCACTTCACAAGCAGAAATGAGTGTTGTGTCTGGCAAGATTGTGCTAAAGCAGTCAGTGCCTTCAAATAGCTTTCTTCCTCTGGCTGAAATAATGTTGCTGCCCTAAAAGCCTGGTCTTAATTTTCTGAGATACACTTTGTTCTGCAGGCCCTTTTAAATGCAAGCCCCTTTTGTTGAACTCAGTAGGGAGAGGGCTAGAGTCCTCTCCTCTTGCTTTTTCTTTTTTCTGCATTACAAATGGCTAGAAGGGAGGTTACTGCTGGCTTGAGGTAGTGGATCTGCTGAGATCTTTTTTTCTTACAGAGCCTTCTTTCTCTTTGACAGTGAGGTGGTGATAGCAGTCACAGACCAGTAGGATTTGTTCAAAGCAGAAGTTAGTTTCCTGCCTTCCTCACCCTTTTACAACTTCTCTCATTGTTTCTTAACTGCTTAATCCAGAATAAATTATTCTGTAATCGAGAAGGTAAGTCTCAACCAACAAATAGGTGCCTCTCTACCATTCATAGGCCTGCTCTGTTGGCTGTCTGCCCCCTAGCTCCAAAACTCACCTGCCTTCTTTTGGCACAGGCCTATTCTGAACTGATCCTATGAATGTTTTCAGTAGAGAAGTGTCACACAGCAGGGTCAGTGACAACTTTGTTCTCCCTCTTAGCTGTTGGGCATTGGCACATCTGCACCTGTTGGTAATACAACCCTCTGAGGTAAGGAAAATGTTAGTGATCGTCCTGGAGAGAGCCTGTTCCCTCTACGTTCAAGGAAGGCTTGGTGATCAGTACACTCGTGATAGCTTCCTTCTATTTTCCCTTTCCTTAACATCACTCTCACAGGTGTCAACTGTAAATTGTTTTGAACTGCTTCACTCTCCGATGTCCAGAAATAGGTCTTGTTTGGGGAGGATTTAAGAAAACTCCTGCATCATTTGTAAGACAGATGTTTCAACTGAATCTTGTGTGAATATCTGTGTATGAAGGAAGCCTTTGGAAAGGAAAGCTTACAGTGTTTTTTCTGCAAAGAACAAATTGTGGAAATCTGCTCTTACCTTCAGATTTTGTTAGTTTGGATTTTTTTTTTTTTTTGTTAGCTGTAACTTCAGTGATTTTTCTGACCAGATGTTTACTTTTGTCCTGATTTGAGCTAAAACAGAGTACATTTTCTGTTCTGTAATTCCACTTCTTGGCTGGGCCTCTTCTAACTAAACTCTGAAATTCACAGCATATTGTTCAGAAACTATTCGCTCTGAGTGATAAGACCTGTTTATACCAAGGAATGGTATGCAGGGAGGCTCTTGCTTATTATTGCTGTAACAACCGAGGTCAGGTAATTTCGTTATTTGCCCTGTTGGAGAGTTGGAAGCAGAAAATTGTAGAGGGGTCACCCCTGTAGGGAGGAGCGGACAGGACAGGTGACCCAAAACTGACCAACTAGAGTGTTCCATCCCATCTGTATCATGCTCAGTATAAAAGCTGATGGATCAAAGGGTCAGCTCTCATTCCTCAATGGCCAATGTCCAATGTCTGTTCATCTGCCTTTGATCCTGATCCAAACATTCCTGAGTCCAGATCCAGAATTCAGCTCCTGTCCATTGCCAAGTCCAGTCTGGAGCTTTTCACTATGCCTGTTGGTGATGTGATGGCCATCTTGGGAGCTTCGTGTGGTTTTGTATATACTGTAGGCTTTTTAAAGACTATTGTTATTTATTTCATTAGTTATTAATATTTTCATTAGTTCTTTTTCTAAACTCATAGATATCTTTATCTCTTCCTTTCTTCTCTTGGGTGGGGCATCTGTCATTCTGATTGGCCAATCCAGCCAAATCCACCACTGGCAACTTTCTACTTGTTTTTTATGCTTGTCAAAACACCAATAGCTTCACTGTCTCTGACAGTATTCTGCAGCCTCTTTCACAATTTCTTACAGCTTGAGCCAAATTGGAACTGGAAAGTCTTTTATGTCAAACCTATGTTGCAGTTTCAAAACCACCTGCACTTTTGAATATCAGTGTGTTCCTTTTTGAGAGAAGCATAGCCAATTCATGTAGCAATAAGTATTAGCGTACCATTCAGATAGGAGTGAAGTAGCCTTTCTGCTTCAGTGGAGAACCACAGTATGTGCCTGCCTTGTGAAGAGTGAAGATTCCTTCCCACTTCTTCTTCCCCCCTCGCCTTCTGTGCCAGGCTTGCAGGTATTGATTTTGGGTTTGTGCATATGAAGCTGAAAAATTAATGGTGGATTAGAGAAAATACTTTTTAACCTACATTAATGATGATACCAGAAGACTCATGCTTGTTTCTTTGTTCTTTGAGATTTAATAGCAGCTGCTATTTTGAGTCATGCTTAGCAAAAATAGAACTATCAAAGACTCCTGTATCCATGTAAGTCACTAACTGTTAGCTCTGTGTTTGGATCAAGCTCTTCAAGTATTTCCAGAGTTAGGTCCTTTGAAGAAATACTTTGTACCTGAGACAGTGTATCTAGTGACTCATTTCCAGTACTATTTGGACATTAGATCTGCTTGCTTCCAAGTCAGCATTAAAATACTACTCTCTTGTCATGAGAAAAGGAAGGATGTATTAATATATACAGATGCAGCAGCTGCTGTGCTTTCACTGGACATCCTGTAAAAGTTTACTAAACTCAAGGGAAATTCTATTACCTGTAAGTTAAAGTTTAGGTTTTCATGGTTGTTGTCTCTCTGCATATAGGGAAATACTTGAGAGGTGCTATGCCACTTTGCAGTTTTGTTTATTATGGGCTATATCCTTAATCAGCCTGTGGCTAAGAAATCCTGTTGGATTGTAAGGAATGAATATGCAGAATGCTGAAAGATGGAATTAAAGAGGAGCGTGTGCCTGAGGTGATTAATTTGACTTCTCACGCAACAGCCTTGCATTCTGTGGATTTGTGCTCTTAACGCTCTATCAGAGCACGATGGCAGCAGTTGAAGGATATGTCCTACCTGCTGTGTCCTCTGTTACAGGCTTTCCTGTGGGTGCATGCATGCACACATACACAAAATGAATCCTCAGTCCCCTCCCTTGCTTAGAGGGCTCTTGGGAGACTTGAAGCATCATGTTAGAGTTGGGGAGTAGACTGAGAAGAATCTGTGAAAGTAAAGAAATTTGACATGGATTATGTCAGAATAGCTTAAGTTTATGAGCTGTCAAACTGCATTCTTCTAAAAGCTGCATTATTTTTTTTAATAAAGCATGGATTGTTGCATTAAAAGTATCAATATATTAAGGCAAGAAATGTATGCCTTTTGTGCCAAGTGCTTTTTGTGACTGCAAGTGCTAAAGTATATATTAGTGTGGTGCTGAAAATATAACCTTGCGTTTTAAAATGCTGATTCATAGCTGATGATATCTTTCCTTTTCTACATAAGGAGACTTAATGTTTCTCTGTACAGCTTGCTGAAGTCTTCTCCCCTTAGTGTAAGCAAAATAGGAAATAATGCATTTATGGACACGTGTAATATAGGGCTGGAATGAGCTACAGTATGTTCTGTATAATTTTTGATCTTTCTGTTGTATTTTTATGAAGAACCAGGGAGTCATGATCAGTTGAAGGAGAGACCAGAGATACTGGAATTAAGAGTATGAGAAAATTTTTTCCTGAAATGGTTGAAACTGCTTTTCAGAATAATAAGTTAGTTGTAGTATTTGCATAACTAATTTTTCCAAATGAGAGCTAGGAGGAAGGCCATAGAAGTCTGGTAATATTTCATTCTGTCCCTCTAATAGTACGTCTTGTGCTTAGGATAAGATAGAGGTTCAATGGAAAACTTAATACAAACAAGGAATTACATGATGGGATGAGAATTTTAAGATGTGTGAGAATGCATGCACCTAATTTTCAACTTAACTGAGACATGAGAGATTGTACTCACTACAATATGCAGTTATGTTTTCTTAAGCACTAAAGCACTGATTATAACTAACTGCAGATGCTTCCATTAACTTGAGGGCTTCCGTTTTCAGTAGAGAGGAAAGCTGTTTCCTCAAAGGAGGAGTTATCGAGGTGCAGTATGGATGAGAGAGATGTGGGACACCTTCTTGTTTGTCCATCTCCAGAATACTATGTCTAATTCCACAAGTTCCTTGTCTGCTATCTTCTGCTCCTTTCTGGTGGTAAGGCACCTGGATTTAGGGTGGCTGGTGCCTTGCTAACACTCCCTGCTGATGTGAGTGGAACAGTAGGTATATAGCTCTACAACAAGAGCCCAATTTTGTGATTGCCTGCAACTTGGAGAAGTAGCATTCCCTTGTGTGTGTGTGTAGTATGTATATGTGCATGTATATGTATGCATGAAACTTTTAAAAATTTAGTACTTGGCTGTGGTCTGTTGCCACGTGGGCTTCTTCTCAGTGGAGTAATCTGTGCCTCATATACTTTCTATGAAAGGTGATCTTCAAGTTTTTAAGACAGGTGGTAATTAAAATTCTGAACACTAGACTGATCCCAGGTGTACGCAAATCCAGACTTACTAATATTCTTGCTCTTACAACTGTTAAGGCTATAATTTAGTTTTCAAAATGTATGTCAGAAAGTGGCTATATCCAGATCTCTTGTATATTTGAAGATCTGTTACAGACCTGTCTCCTTTTAGGAGGAGGCTCTTTTATCAGGGTGCAGGGTGACATCACGGTGCAGGGTGACCTATATGTGAATTTGCCCAGGGTCAAACTGATCATGTAAATAGTATTTCCTGGAAAAGTGTTTGGCTTTAAAGTGACAGGTGACTCTGATGTTCAACTCCACTAAAAGCTCAACCTGCATCGCATTTTGCTGGACTTACTAGAAATCTGCATGAAGTCTTCTGCTGGCTTTTGGGCTTCCAAGCCTAATGGTCTGCTGTAGAGATGTTATCTCTGATGTGAAGGGGCCATGCACTAAAGCAACAAAAGATGCTCTTCCAATGCAAGTGTTCCTATAGATGTTGGCTGCTTTTCTAGGGAAATAAATCCATTTCTACTGAGAAGCAAAATTGTTTGGAACTGAAAGTAGAAACAAACCTCTGTGGAGGTTGTAGCTAAAGCCAGCACCTGGTTTGCCATTTTTCTCCACGTTTTCATGGCTTTTTGCATGGGCCTTTTGTTTACTATACAATAAATTTGTCAGCTTCCCCTTTGTGATATGGTATCACCTCAATAATGGTTTTGCTGATACTTTTCTCTTTTGGAAGCAGTAAATTTGTAGAGTGTTTTCTATTATAATTTCTTAAAGTTAAGTTGGATCTTCCAAGAGTTTTGATGAGTATCTGCGAACTGTTCATTTCTATTTTTATTTTTTAGGCATCTCGGAAGAACAGCTGAGAAAAGGTTGAGGGATGCAATGCTGAGGGAATTTTAAATTATTATTTATTAATTTTAATTAAAGACTGTGACACTCTTTTTTTTTTTTAATAGGCTTCCTGCTTGGCATGTCTTATGTAAAGACAGTCCTCCATCAACAGTGCAATATGCTTCAGTTGATGCTTGTGCCCTGGGAAATAATGGTGAAAATGTCCAGGAAAAGGTATGCTGAATAATTAGCTACTCTGTCTGACTTGATATTTAATAAATAAAAAGAATTGGATCACACACTTTGATTCATAGTGTCTTCTTGGCCAGAATGTTTAATGTACTCAGTTCTGTGAACTGTGATGTTATCTTCCCAAGGTTTTGTTTTCCTTAAAGCTTGTTGCTGTTATGTGGCAATACAGCTGGACGGTTCGGGTGGAAGGGGGTGGGGTGGGGGAGAAACAAATAGTAAAGCTAGTAAATGGTGGCTCAGGTTTTTTTTTATTTGGCTGCCAGATGCTAAAGAAGTGGTCATCAGGAATAGTATATGGCTCTGCAGAGACCACAGTAGCAGTTGATGGCCTCGATAAATCTAGGCCATGGTATGCTAATTACATCTGGTTTGCAACCCAGTGCACAAATGATTGCTATGATGGATAGAATATTTAAGAATAATTGTTTTATTGTCAGTATTTATCAGTTTGCTTTCCATCCATTTAATAAAAATTAAGAAAGCTAAAATATATGTATGAAATACTAATAAACAAGTTTTTGTCCCTTATTTACATTACTCAGCACTTTAGGTTAAATTGAGTGTAATTTTCCAACACTAATTCATTGCAAATGAATAATGTAATAAATAATACAAAATAATAATTGCAAATATTTTATAGTGAAGTTCCCAAGTTTATCAGAAAGTCATCATAATTTCATTTATTTACAGAGGTAAAGACTCAGTCCTAGGATAAGCATGGGTAGTATTCACGCTATGAGTCTTCCCATTGCCTCCATCAATCTGTAGTAGGGATAATCATGGTTCTCATTTCAAGAAAGCTTTTATATGTCACATCAAACCTGGAAAATGTGTTGAGGATTCTAGTTGACTCAATTAGAGAGCTGTCTGACCAGAAAAAAACGTACGTTAAACAGTGTGGGTTTCTTAAGCATTTCAACATCTAGGGTAGCTGTATTTTTTTTTTCTCAGTTTATGTGGCCAAATAGCTTTCAGTCATATTCTTCTGTCTGCCTGAAGGAAGTCCTGCTCAAGTTTAATGGCTGATGTAATAAAACTGGAAAGATCAAGTAAGCTTTGAGACTGAGAAGCCACTGGTGTATGTTTTCCTTTTTTGTAACATTCTTCATTCTCCTAACACGGACTGCATTTTTAAGCAGATTTCTCAACTTAAAGCCAAATAAGTGAAGTATACGGCGCTTTTTACTCATGAAAGAAAAATCTCTTGGGTGTACGGGCAATCTTAAGCCTGTGTCAATTACTCTGATCTAGGCTGTTGGAGATGTACTACTCAAAAAGAGCAGTCTTGCAGCTCTTGGTCAACTTTCTTTAGATTAGTTGTCACTTCAAGGCATTGGTGCTATTTAACCTTATGGACTAGGATGTGAATTACTAATATCTGGGGGGAAAAAATGTTGCTTAGCTGTTGTCTTTCAGATTTGCTTGCTCTAATTTGTACTTCCTGCGCTTCCGGTGTATACCATAACACTGTCAAATTAGTATGAACATGTAATCTTGTATAACATAACAGCCCATTTTGGATTCAAACACTTGCACTTCCTGTGATTGACCACAGGATTTTAGGTAGCCCTTATAAAACAAGGGGTGTATACATTTCTACCAGATTTCTTGCTCAAAAATAATTTGCATGTGTTCTACTTTGAGGGGCAAGTAAATTCTTGTTAATTCTACAGTCTAGTGGTTTTAAAACTTTTTTTCCCTCTCAAGTGTGTATTCATTTTTACTTTGTGAATTCACTGCACTTGATAATAAGACTTTAGCTGTAAAAAGAAAAAAAAAAGTGATTTAAAAGGTTACAGTAGACTTGTGAAACTATTCTAGTTTTGCTGATAAGACTGCTATAACTGAAGTTTTTACCTGTTGATTTCTTAATAGTTGTCTGGTGCAAGTCATCTTAGGGTTTGGTTTTTTTTTTCCCCCTCCTGTTTTGGGCAGCGTGGAAATTAGGGAGGGTTTGTCTACATGGGAAGTCATAGCAGAATGAGGAACTTTTCTTAGCACAGAAACCAAATAATTTAAGACAATGCTGAAATGGTCTTTCCTGTGAGGATTTAAGTGAACTCTTTAACTTGCTTGTAGTCTTTGTGCAGATGAGATTTTAAATGTAAGAGGAGCAGTGGCTCAGAAGATTCTCATAGCTTAACTTGTTGCTATTTTGGTGATAGCATTATTCGGTCTGTACCAAAGTTAACTTCTCTCAGTAGAACAGAAGGCCTGTGTTACTGCATACTTACTGTTATTTTACTTTTAATATACTAGGGGGAAGAGGCTGGTCCCAAAGTGGATTCTGAGCATACAGACTCAAGTACACGGAGATACTCTACAGAAGAACCGCTTGATGAGTTTACAAAATCTGACCAGGCAAGACTTTTATTTCATTCACTGTCTCCATATGCTCTTCAAATGCTTCTTGGATTTCAGAGTCTTTCATTTTCATTGTCTAAAGCTCCTAGTAACAATCTATCACATTTCCCTTGCACATAGAGTTGCTGTTGGACTCATGTTTCTAATTTAGGATAAAATGTGTGTGCTAACAGATCTTGCAATTCTTGTGTGCATAAGTAATAATAAGAGTAATTTAATATTTGTAGGTACTGGCTAAATAGATCTTTCCAAGATAAATTAAAATTCAATGTTATAGGTCTCTTTATAAATAAGCAAAAAAAACCCCCTTACCACTGAGATCTTTAGTATAGATGAGACTTGGTGACCACAGCAGTCCATTTTTGCTTTGATCCTTCCTGGCTTCTATCAGTTTCATTTCCATTGTCAAAATAGAGAAAGGGTTATATGTGGGATTGATAACATTAAGTCAGTGTTTGATGTCAAATGTTACAAAGCCCACTGTTACAGACGATTTATTTGACGTGTATTTTGGGGTTTTGTAGATGAGATAACATATGTAGGATGTATTTCTGAATAGATATTGCATGGTTTGAACATGTATTTCAATAGTCAAACATTCCAGACCTCTTCATGTTCAGTTAGATGACTTGGAGTAATCCAGTATTGACAGGCGGCTGTTGTTTTAACAGTATTTGACAGTATTAATAGTATTTAGTATTGTTTAATAGTATTGCTGAAGAGTTAATCTGATCTGTTCCAGTGGTTACGTACTCTTCCAGATTCAAAAAGCCTTATTTTGATTATGCTGTGTGGAGACTTATGAAAGCTGAAGAACTAGAATAAATAAGACTCAAGGCTACTAGACTCTCAGAAGTGATAAGTGATTTATGTCTTTGTTCAGTTACAACATTAGACTTCTAAATAATTTTGGATGTCCTTTGCGGTGGTGAAATTGAAAGCCTTCCCCGAAATTAAGCTTAGGATGAAAAATAGTAAATGTACATTTTATTGTAATGGAACATGCAAATAGAACCCTTTTTCAGTTGCTGAAATATTCAAGCTTCTTTTCTTGTGGCTGTTCTCTTTGTAGACATGCATGGCTGAGGAAGCTGTTGTGTGTGCCGTCTCCAATTAATGGTTTTACACTGTTATTGCAGACTATGGAAGAGAGTTGCAACTGTCCTGGAGTAGCACTTAAGACTACCTAGATTTTTGAAGAAAGAAAGTTTATATCTTACTTGCGTTGCTCTCTGTTTTTCAGGTTTATTGATGACAGGATTCTAAACTACTTAACTGTTAAAACTCCATACTAGATGCTATGGTATGATACTTTTCAAAACTTGAATAGGAAAAGCAAGTGTTTGTTTGTAATGTTTTCACAGACTGCAGAAATGAGTGACGCAAGCCAGCCTGAAGTTGAGACTCCACCTTCAGTAGATTTAAATGAAGCTTCATCTAGCATAGTTGCAAGCACTGAAAACATTTCCAGTTCACCTACCTCAGAGATACCTCCAGTCTCACAGCCCAAGTAAGCTTTTTTATTTTATTGTTTTGGTCTTTGAGAGACTGCCACTTACTCTGATGTCATTGAAAAGGTTACTTCTCAGGCTTAGTAGGGCTAAGACTAAATTGCTATGCATGATTCTTTAGTCATACTTAGGTTTACGGTGTCAATGCGAATGGAATATACTATCTTTTACTCAGTGAGTGGATTAAGAGTTCTGTACTTGCCTGAAGTGTCATAGTATTGACATGGTCAGTTTCTAAGCTGCTGCTCTGGCAGAAAAAAAAATCCAGTACCTTTTTTGTGCTAAATAATCTGTACTATAAAAGGCCTCAGGTCTTTACCATTAGGATTTCTGTCCTTCACAAATGTGCTTTCACAGCTGTGATAAGAAGCATCAAGGCTGCTTCGGTGGTGGCCTCTGCTTTCATTAAAGGATAAACTTTGCAGGATTTTACTCCAGCACATGTACTAAAGCAGTTTTAAATCAGTTCTGATATTAAGATACTTTCGATGAAATAGAAAACTTTAGTATAAACACAGCCAGGACGGTTTGTAATTTGGGTACTTAGTAATGTGTTGCACCTACTCCTGCTGCAGGCAGTTATCAAGAGCTGATGTACTTAATCTTGTTTCCCTTCTTTTGTGGAATGATGTGCTATCAAATGTGAAGTGTGGTATGGCAAGTCATGTGTATGTACTTCTAGGTACTTTAATAAAATTATTCTGGGCTTTCTAATATATACTGAGGGGGGTATATTCTTCTGATTGCTGATAAAGATCTAGTGTTTTGGTAGGTAAAACTATGAAAAAAGAAGTAAATTTCTTGGTTTCGGTGTTTTGGCTTTAAGAGTCTGTTTTTTCTGGTTTACTGAATTTAGTTTCGTTACTGTAGAAAAGGTCTGGAACTCTTGGCTGGTGACTGATCTTGTCTAGTCTGCTAGGGCTAACACTTAAGCACATTTTAGTACTTCATAAGTATCTTAATTGCAAGTCTTCAAAAATCAAACTTCCCAAATCTTTTTATAAAGCAAAACTGGTATGCGACTTCAGTGTGTTTCTTTTTATAGATTTTGTTGACTACTGTACTGATTTGTTTTTGTAATATATTGTCTTACTGTTGTCAGGTCTTAGAAGGAGATTCAGGATTTGATTTTCTCTTCAGTACTCAGCTTAGTGTCTTGTTGAAAATAGTCCTGCTGTCTCTGAAGACTTGAACTATGAAAAAAATGAAAATAGAAACTTGTTTTGAAGCATGTGATCTATTAGTTAATGCTGAGCAGTAGTGTTCTGACACTAGTACCCTTTACAGGAAGAAACAGTAGAATGAGTATGAGATGCATATTTATACAATAGTTCAAACTTCAGTTTAGCATTATATAGCAATAGGTGGTCTAGCATTATATAGCAATAGGTGGTCTATTTTTGTGCAGATTAATATCCAAAACAGCTAACAAGATCTTTAAAAGGACTCAGTTGCATTTTTTATTTTTAGATAGCATTTTTTCCTTTTTTTCAGATGCTGATTCCCATCCATGTAGCAAAGTCCAGCTCCCCTAGGTGTTACCATTCTGATATTTTAGCAGGACTGTTTAGTCAAAATATTCTGGAAGTAATTTTATTCCAAACTATTTTTAGTTTGTAATGAATCTATTCTTAGGACTGCACAGATTGTAATTTTTCTCTCCAGGCCCAATCTGGGGAAAACATCTTGAAAAATAATCTGAGCTCCTCTTCTGGCTGCAACTAAAGAGAGGTGCCGTGCAAAGTGAGCTTAATAATGCACTTTAAAGCAAAGCTGTTAACAAATCAAAGTACCAAAAGGAGAGGAAGCACTACAGTTTTTAGATTTAGGCCACTCACCTTCTGCCAAATTTAGTTACTCTAGGCCAGTCCGGTACACCCTGACATCAGGTTATTTTTAAGTTCATCTAGTCCTGTATATTATTCAGTTGATAATTACTCATATTATAATCTATCCACTGAGCTCAGGACTATGTGGAGACATTTAATTTAAAGTGTAGTGATCAACCTTACTTCAGTCATTAAAGTGTTAAAGCATTACATGCACAGCTAAACCGTGCGTCTTGGGTGTGTGTGTTTTGGGATGTTCAGAAAAAGTACTCCCTGTTTGTAGCCAATGAATTCTTGTATTCCTAGCATTTTAGATTTTTGTGACATAGTGAAAAGTCTTAAATATCTATGAGTTTGTTGGTTTATACCCTAGGAATCTGATAACATGACAAGTCTAAAATCGGTTCCCGGTGTTTGTTATGGATGCTTCTGTTGATGATCATAGCAGTCACAGAACCAAAAAGATCCCCTTTTAAGTTGTTGACATACTGTTTGTGGTTTTGCAGCTCTGTATCGTGATACTGGATTAACCTAGTTTGCTTCTGATGTTGAAGAAAGCTTATGCTGAAACTTTGGAGGCAGAATAAAAGCTTTTGCTTACATCTGGTTTATAACGTAGATCAATATAAAAGTAATCCCTGTACTAGAGAGGGGAGGAAAGTCACAGAAATTACTGCTTGTCTGTTTTCTTCCCCATTCATTCCGTCATTCCTAAAGAGAGCATATAGGGAGGCTTTCTTCTAATTTTTAGCCATAGATGCTGTCTGATGCAGTGTCTTTATGGGAGAGAGGAAGTAAAGCAGTAGTAGATTAGTTCAAGTTGTTGATGCAGTTTGGATAGTGGTCTACTGGGTTACCTCATTTTATTACACTAGCAAAAAAAAATCATCTAGTGGAAGGGAAGTCTGGTGTCTCTATTCTGTTATGTAACCCCTTTTTTCCCTTAGTTTTAGCAAAGTTCTGTTCTTCAAAACTGCTGCCCATTAACTTGGGAACATGAACAGCTTTTAGTGATGACACTTAGTCTTGCATTTGATTTTGGTTTTGAAAGGGAAAAGAAAATTGCTGGCAGGCAGATAACTATGAAGCTGTTCTTAGTTTGTAGTGATGATGGGGAAAAAATAGCCATTGCAGTGTTTGGTAAGATGTTAGATGAGAGTTCTGGGGGATGGGAAGCTAGCTTTTAGTTCCTTTGCTGGGACAAACAGGCTGGAAAAGGAAATTCTGTTCTTGTGGGTACAGCAGAGAGTGCAGTTCTACAAGTATAGCCTACTTCACTTCTTAATTATTTCTGAAAGACTATTGCTTTCTTAAAACTTTCAAATGTCTTTAGTTATGTGGCTGATTTATCAGGGTTACTTGTATTATCAGAAAGGTAAAAAGCATGTTATTTCTTTCCCTTCAGTGCAATAGAAAATTCCCGTGCTGATACCCTTGTAGTCAGCTCTAGTGAAGCTGAGCAGTCAGAACCTGACTGTGATATTGGTGGGACACTTGAGGCTGACCCTCAGAGTGAGCCTTCCTCTTTTGTCAGTCCACCAGAGAGGTGAGTATTGAAGTAGGTTGAGTTTGAATAATTTAGAGGTAATCGTTCTTTTCTGTCCTGGCCTTGCAACAAACATTTGCATGTGCTTGCTTATCTACTTATTTGTCTGTGCGTTTAATATTGCATGTGGCTGAAAATGTGATCATTTTATAGGTCCTAATACTCTTAAAATTTTCAGCCTTGCAGGTCAACATATAGAAAATATATCATCTTCACAGGGCAAGGGAAAGAAGACAAAATCAGAGTTTGAGTCAAAGGTTTCAGCACCTGAAAAAGGGGCAGATGAGCAGAAATCTGCTCTGAATGCCTCGGAGAACTTAAAAAGGGAGGTAAGCTATTGTCTACTCAGTAACAGGAGCATAATGACCTCTGTTAGGTTATCACCTTTGTTAAAGATGAGTGATATCCATTACTTTTCTGACTGTCACTGTATAAGTACCCAGCCCTCATTTTGAGCACTGTGTGCGGTTCTGATATTGCCATCTCAATACAGCTATAATAAACTGGAAGAAAAGGGCAGCAAAGTTGATTCATTGGCACAGAACAGTTTTTCTGAGGCAAGTCTCTTAAAATATTTTGGGGCAATCAAATAAAACTATCTGGAGCAGAATGGTGAAGAAATGTTCATGTAACTGATGCTGTTGATGATGAATTTTTTTCCGTGTGCTTAAAAAAATGAAGGAGGGGCAGGTTGCATGGCCCAGGTGAGCTTGTAGAAGGGAAGTCTGCAGTTTGAATCTTGATAGAGACAGGAAGTTCCTGAGTAGCAAGCGGGTGGCTGGAGGCAAAAATGACAGGTGGAGGGGGGGGGGGGGAAAAGGGGGGGGTTAATTT
>VXBJ01004422.1:0-71046 GCA_013400055.1 Nycticryphes semicollaris | reverse complement strand
GGGGGGGGGGAAAAAGGTGTGGTTATATTCTTTCCAAGGTATGTTACTTGGCCACTGTTAAAGGGGGGTACTTAGCTAGAACAGGTCTTCGCTGTGTAACTGCTTTTATGTTCTTACTGTGAGTCCCTTCCTAAAACTTACATTTTTTTAAATAGCTAAAGAATGACCAAGGCTGTGGCAGTACCGTTTTTTTTCTATCTTAGTATCGCGTTCAAACTGTCACTAATAACTTGGGTAACTCTTTTAAAACTGAGAAGTTTGTCTCAAGATTCTTGAACAGAGTACAGAGTGCCTTAAAATAATTATATGTGGTCAGGAGGAGTCTCCTAAAGAATCTACTACAAACATATTGGTGTAAACAATTATTAAAAAAAAAAAAAACAACCAAGAGTTTATTTAACCTAATGTTTTTAAGACTGCAGTTTAAATAATTATGGCATTGGCTTGATGCCATAGTTAAGCAAGAGGGTGATTTGGTGTTGCTTGGTTAGATTTTGACTTACCATTTTGTAATAGTCCAAGGAGGATCTTGCATCCTGAACTTCATTGGGACAGGAAGATACAGGGTTGTTTTGGGTCCTCTAATTACTAAATACATATGAGGATATATTTTTGAGTATGCCACATCTAAAGTTCTGTTGGGGTGTATTTGTGTGAAGAATTCTGTTGTCATTTTTGTCCAAATATGTGGGTTTGGCTCTTTGAGGACTTCTAACTATAGAACTACATGGGAAATAATTCTTACTTCAAGTGCAGAGAAAATGTCAACCTACAAAGCACTCATTTTGGAAACTACTGGTAAAGTGTTGTCTACAAAGTAACCTCTACGCTTGAAATGTCTAGCAAAATTTTTTGGCATATCTGGTGGTGAGCTGTAAATGTTTGTACAAAGGAGAATTAAGACCTGAAATGGTGTAGCATATGGTTAACTTAAAAGGGTTGCTGCTTTGTCAGGCAAGTCCAAAACGTTATTTCTTTGCTTATTAAACATGAAATAAATTTCTAAATAATGTCTCTCTCTGCTGTTTTTATGAGGCATTCAGAAACTTCAGGCGACCTCTGGAGTTTTGCTGTAACCAACATTCATATTTGAAGATTATACAGGGAAACTCCAAGGAGAAGAAAAGCAGATGTTTTATGAGACAGAATGGTTACATTTTATTTAAAATGTGTAAATTTAGCTGCAAAAATTACCAACGTCTTAGAAAAAGAATCTATAATTCTGGGAGAAAATAATCAGATTTTTTTCTGGCTTGTGAACTTACCTTGGCACAAATTTTTTAACATGTGTTTAAATAATGTGTCTGATTTGACTTCATGAGAGCATGCTTCCTTGAAGTTCATCTTTGTTTTCATTCTTGGTACTGAAAAGTATTCAGAATCGGTGACTCCTTCTTTTGCAGAAAGACTATAAGAAAACAGGAGAAATTGACCCCACGTCAGTGATAACTCCAAAGGACCCCGGAGACATTCCAACCTTTGATGAATGGAAGAAGAAAGTCATGGAAGTGGAGAAAGAAAAGAGTAAGTTCAGGATTCATTGGTTTAACCCAAGTACAGATTGCTTTCATCTTGTATCAGGTTTGAGCAGTGAAAGTGTCTCAATTTGGAATGCAGCCTGGAACTTCATTTTTCTGCTAGAACTACATAATTAATAGCACTTATTATACAAAAGCAGTGAGCAGAAATTCCCTGAAAGAGAAAACACTGTTTTTGTTTGCGTGGCATGTTATAGTAACAGTATTTTCTTGTTCCTAGGTCAGTCAATGCACCCTTCTGCTGTTGGTGGGCAGCATTCCACAAAAAAAGTCCAGAAAAATAGAAATAATTATGCCTCTGTAGAATGTGGTGCCAAAATTTTGGCAGCGAATCCAGAGGCAAAGGTAAGCATTTACTAATTATTAGTGTGCATTATTTCAGTTTACTCTTAAGCAAAAATTAGTACAAAGTAAATTTACTTAACACAGAAATTAATTTCTGAAGTAATCTTTTATTTCTGTGTTTGGCTTTATTGTGATTTTTTGATTTATAAAAATGTGTTATAAGCTATGATGTGTCCTTCTTAAAAGAGGGGTTATTTCAGAGAAATTGATGTCTTTTCAAGTGTATTTGGATGGGGGAGAACAACCTACTCAGTACAGAAATTGAAAAGCTGAACAAAAATCTATTAAACAGCTCACCATGGTAAATAGTTTGTGCTTGACCAAAAATAGTATGGTGTAATATCTCCTGTATATTATCTTGCTCAGAATGTTGTGAAACTTGGTAGTAGTTTTTATAACTAATATAAAACATAGTTTTAGGGACAGGGGAAACCCATCAGTCGTGTTACTGTGTATTTAAAAATTCTAATTCTCTTCTTTATACAGAGCACTTCGGCTATTTTGATGGAAAATATGGACCTTTATATGCTTAATCCCTGCAGTACTAAAATCTGGTAGGTTTTTGAGGTTTGCTTGTATTGGTGGGAGTGGTTATGGTTTTCCATTGCGATGGAATTGTGTGTATCCTGTGGGAATGACTTGACCTTGATATGTCTCTGCCTGAAAGTTCTGTGTAACGAACTTTGGATTTAGCAGCAGATGCTTTATTATGTCCCCCATTCTGTTTCTGGTATTAAGAAGTAAGATTAAGGAGATAATTTTAGAATTAGAATTTTAGAATTAGAACTTTAGAATTTTTAGGTTTTGCACAATTGTGATGGAATCGTGGAATCGTCGGAGTTGGAAGGGACTTCTAGAAATAATCTAGTCCAACTCCCTTGCTAAAGCAGGATTGCCTAGAGCACATGACTCAGGACTGCATCCAGGCTGGTCTTGATAATCTCCAGAGAAGGGGACTCCACAACCTCCCTGGGCAGTCTGTTACCCTCACTGGAAAGAAGTTTTGCCTCATTTGAATGAAGCTTCCTATATTCCAGGTTGTGACAGGTCACAAGGAACCACTGAGAAGAGTCCAACTCCATCCTCCTTCAACCCACCCTTCAGATACTTATAAACATTACTAAGGTCTCCCCTCAGCTTTCTGTTCCCCAGGCTAAAGAGTCCCAGCTCTCTCAGCCTTTCCTCATAAGGGAGGTGCTGTAATCCCTTAATCATCTTTGTTGCCCTACACTGGACTCTTTCCAGCATCTTCCTCTTCCCTGTCTCTCTTGAACTGGGGAGCCCAGAACTGGACTTAGTATTCCAGTTGTGGCCTCACCAGTGCAGAGCAGAGGGGGGGAGATTGATGTCCCTTGACCTACTGGCCACTCTCTTCCCTATGAGCCCAGGATTCCATTGGCTCTCTTGGCGACAAGGGCGCATTACTGGCTCATGGATAGTTTACTATCCACCAGGACCCCTTCTCATACTTCTCAGAAGTGCTTTCCAGCAGATCCACCCCTAACCTATATTGGTGCCTGGAACTTTTCCTCCACAGGTGCAGGAAATGTGTAATCTTACAGAAGAGAAAGCACTGAGTGTTCAAGTAAAGATTTTGGTTTCTTTCCCCAGCTGTCAAATAATTGTAGGGCATGGTCAGAATTTACCATATACTAACTGGTATTTCAGGTGTGGTTTGAATGACATTTGCCTTCCTTAGATTTTAGTTCTGTGACTTCTTGCTTTTGAGAACAAGATGGATGAAGCTTTTGTAGCTACAAGCTTTATCTCAAATAACTAAGCTAGATATGGAGGTAAACGTCACCAGTGATTTTGAAGGGAGCAACGAATGATTCCTCCTTATTGTACAGCATTTTTGTAGTGTACTTTTATACCCTGTGATGAATGCAGTAACAAGGTAAAGGACTGAGGATTGTCATTGTAGAAGGAAAAGGGCTTTACCTAATATTTCCTTTTTGTCTTCAAGGTTTGTTATTGAGCTCTGTGAACCAGTCCAAGTAAAGCAGCTTGACATCGCAAATCATGAATTATTCTCTTCCACTCCTAAAGACTTTCTAGTGTCTATTAGTGACAGGTATGGCATCAAACCCCACCCTTTCTGAATGGATGCCTTCATAAAACATAGTCTGTTTATGCATGTTACTATGCAAAGTGTAATGATTTGTGGAATTACATGGTTTTTCTTTGTGTGTGTGTGTCTAGTATCAGTTACTAGCAATTTTTTTCCCCATGGAGAGGGCAACTGTTGAGGTCCTAGAGTATATAGCTTGAGTTGTTTCCATGCTTCCTATGCTTCTTTTTCCTTTGCTGCCTTAAAAATAAATAGGAATAATTTGTTGAAAAAGTAACGAAGCAACAGAAATTATACAGTAGCTAGGTAATGGATGGCAGCTTATAAAATGAACATCCTGAACAGAATGCCACTGGGGTTGTAGGCTGTCTTGTCCCTTGTCCTTCAGACCACTTTCACATAGCTTAAGCTGTCTTCAATGCTGAACTCTGTCCAAAAAAGCCCCAAATTATTTAAAAGTAATAATAATAAAAAATAGTACACTATTGAGGAATTGCAAGGGGTAAGAATACTACTGGTTGGGTAAATGGCTGGTTAAAGGGTGGCTTTGTCTTGTTTTAGGTAGTGTTGCACCCCCACTGCTTTCTGGGAGTGAGCAGATTATTCTGGTGTATGAAAGAGGACATGTTCATACACTGATTCAAAAAACCTCACCTTTTTCTTCAGTGCTTGGAGAGCATAGATTCTGATTTTCAACACTTGGTCTGTTGCTTTGCTCACATGTTTTTGAGGCTTGTTTACAATAATATTGACAATCTGTCACTTACTTGTCATGTTCTTCAGTGTTCATCTGAGGTGACTTTTCAGTTCCAGGAACTTTACTTTCAGCAGGCTGACTGAATTTCAGGAATTGGATCAAGTATAGGGTTTCATGTTTCACTGTTTTAAGTATGTGAAGAGATACCGCTTAGGTTTTGTTTTGGGACTAGCTTTATCTTGCAACTCTTCTTTCACTAAAAATCATATTGTTGCTATCTTGCAACTGAAAAATAAATTACTGCTGTAAAAGGTGTTTTGGGAAACTTCAGCAAATATCTGTAAGTTGTGGGGTTTTGTGTTTCATTAGCTGACTGCATTGTTTAATTTCTAGGTATCCAACAAACAAATGGATTAAATTAGGTACCTTCCATGCCAGAGATGAGAGAAATGTCCAAAGCTTTCCTCTGGATGAACAGATGTATGCGAAATATGTTAAGGTAACAACGCTGCAGAAGCATTCATGCTTCTCGGGGAAGGAAGGGTTTGCTAGGCTTACCTTGTATAACAGAACATCAGAGAAATGTGCTATCAAAGCATACTTCACCATCGCTTACACTTGTTTTGTTAGTGGCCCTAGTGTGATTGACCATGTACTAAACCCTTGTCACACAATCACAAGTGGGTGATTACCTTCCTCATAATGGTAACCAAGAGGATCTTGGGGAGCACCTAATACTTTGTGTCCAAGTACATACTTAGTTGATATCTGAATTAACAAAATAAGTTGCAGCAAGCTATCTTGATACAATAGACTCAAAGAAAATAAAACTCCATAAATAATGTGGTACTTAGACTGGAGTAAAAGCCTCTGTGAAAATAGTGGGTTGGAGCAGAGGTTTAAATTCAAATAAAATACAGACCTTTTAGGTCCTCTCCAGTGATGTGTTATCTTCTGATTATGGTGCTGCCAAAAAAACCCAGCTTGGTTTGTGATACTGAATTATGATTTGTGTTTTCATGAAAAAGTAGCTACACATGATAGTTATCTAACTTCTCTACTCAGAAATTCTGCATGAGTCACGGGATAAAGATTTCATTTATTTTTAATTCTGCTTTCTGGCTGAATTAATGCCTTAAGGTAACTGGAATCTTGCTTGTCACTGAAGTTCCAGAAAACCCCACCCTGCTTCAGCACTTAATCCCTTGGTGAATACAGTGTTCTGCCTAGTAAAATTTTCAAAGGATTGTTCTTGTAATATTTTTCTTTTAAGGCAGAAAAAGTAGGCAAGTTCTAAGTGTGCCTAGTCTACAGAAGAAGAGTCTGATGTTTTTTCAAAAAGTTTGATTTTTGAAATTTTTTGAAGCTTAATGAATCTGTATCAAAAAATAATGGACATTATTTTGTAAGAGTGCATTTATGGGAATAGTTACGTTCATCTCGTAGATCATTACAATCCTTCATAGGAAGGATTATTAAACCATAGTTGTTTAATAAATGCATTCTCTACTTGCAAATTTATTTAAATATCAGTGTGTAGTGAAGTTCTCACTGCAAGTACAGATGACAAACTTCCAAATGTATTGTCAGATGCTCTATACGTTTTTCTTCCAGTTGTGTTTCTATACGTTGAAGCATATTAATATTGAACTTGCAGCAGCAGTACACAGAATGCATGCTGTGAAGGGATTTTTTCCTTTTGAGTCACTTCCTGTAGTCTCTGCTGTTTAAGGGAAAAAAATACACTTAGTAAATTTAACATACTTCAGTATTCTGTCTGCAATTGTGCTGCCTAGAAAAATTGAATAACTTAAGTTCATTAATAAAACACTTGTTGCATGTTACCTTCTATCTGCAAGGTACAATGTCTAAATGAAATCTTGCTACCGAAGGCAGAGAAAGTAGTATTGCAACTTTATCCTTCATAACTTGTCTTCTTAGGCATTCATAGTAGTGAATTAAAACCAGTAAAGCTCTGTAGTTGCCTGTGGCATGTGTTCAGCCTTTGTACTGACATCTTTTTTTTTTCTCTTTTCCTTTCTCTCGCTTCAGATGTTCATCAAGTACATAAAGGTTAGCAACCTCTTCTTTTGGGATGATGAATGCGTGGGGCTTGGGGTGTTCTCTGCTGCCACTCAGCACTTTAATGCATGGCAAGAACAAATCTTGCAGTCTTTTCTGTTATGGGCAATCTACAAATCGCTTGAGTAAACAAAACCTGTGATTTCATGTTTGGATGTATATGTTAAATGAACTCTTCACCCTATGGGTCTTTGAATTTTATTTTAAGTACCTTTTATTTTTCAGGTGGAGTTGATATCGCACTTTGGGTCGGAACATTTTTGTCCTTTAAGTCTTATAAGGTAATATCTTAAGTGTTTTCCTTTGTCTTTCTACCTTCTTGCAGTGAGAATTCATGTAATAATAGGCACCAAATTGTAGTTTTTGGGTTCTTCTAAGTTATTTGGAAATACTGTGAATTGAAGTAGTTAACTAACTTAGCGGCTGTGTAGGGTGCTTCACATCTGTTTAAACTGTGTGTGTCCTTAGGAGAATAATCAACCTCTATACTACTCCTAAAAAGCAATTTCAATTTTCCTGTCAAAGCTATGTCAGGATTTGAACCTGAGAGCTCTAGCGTTAAAAGCCAAATCGCACTTTCATTTGATGAGACTGATTTAAATTGGATTGATTTGATTTTTATCTCGGCAGAGCAAGAAAAAGAGAATATAGCATGCAAAGTGAGGTAGTTGTGAATAGATACTACTAAAGTTAATCAAAGGTGAAGCTGAAGAGAAGACATAAGAGATCATGGAGAGCTTAAGACAAAGAAGTATAGGTGTGAGTTGAAGTTAAAAAGGACAAAAAAAAAATCTTGGAATTACTAGAATTGGAAAGAGGATTATTTTTTTTTTTGTGCAGCACGTGAAAGCATGCAATGGACTCTGAATACAAATTTGAGAAAATTAGCATGCCTGCTGCTTGTTCTTTAGGTGAAGGCAACTGTTGCTTATCTAAATTACTACATTTTATATCATGTTAATATCGCTTATCTAATTTTCAGTTATGTCACGTAACTACATAACTAATACTAGGTTTTTATTTTAAAACTTTGTTCGTAGGGTATTTGGTACTAGCATGGTTGAAGAGTATGAAGAAATAGCTGATTCTCAGTATCAATCTGAACGACAAGAGCTCTTTGATGAAGATTATGGTAAGCAAAGAATTTCTGCATTTTCAGCCTTTCGGACTTGTCCTGCGCTCCGCTGGTGGCTCGTCGCTTCCTGTGAAGTAAATCCTGATAAATAAAATTTATCCTGATGATTAATTATTTGACTGCTAAATTTACTCTTACTGCCTTGTTGACAGTATTTCAGCATTTCTGGGCTTAAACAATGCATTGTAACTATTTAGAGGGTTACTTCAAAATAAGTCTAATAAGTCTCTATTACAGTTGGCAAGCTAGTCAATAGTATCTTCCTATGCTGCCAGTAGTAAAGGATAACTAAAATAATCAAAGCAGCTCACATGAAAACAGCTTTATTCTTAGTGTTTGTAGCCCATTTCCTGAGATTGGTGGTATGATCAATGCTGCAAGCAATTGGAAAGGTACTTATTTTGGCTTGTAGATGTGTTTAAATAAAAGTATATGAAAATGCGTAGCTCCAACCCTCATGAAGAGGAGGGGGAAGAGCAATATATGAATCTTATTGAGCTGTTTGCTGCCTCTGTCTCATGAATCCTGAAAAAGTGGAGCTTCAACACTGTACCACTTTGAGTTTCTCATTGCTTGGAGCTTGATGTTTCAGTATGTAATTTCTGAGCATTAACTTTAATTCTGCAGTTTAATTTTCACACTGTCAAACCAAAATCATTGAATGGCATGTTCAGTCTTGAGGTTTTTCTTTGCACGTGACACATTTAATTTTGATAGTCATAAGTGTTCTTCTTTATACACAGATTATCTATTGGATTACAATACAGGAGAAGAAAAATCTTCAAAAAATCTCCTTGGTTCTGCTACAAGTGAGTATTGTGTATTAGAAAAAAAATACTGCTGTGCTGAAACAAAATGAGCTAATTGAAAGTGGAATGACATTTTGTCATGCAGTAGCTACAACTTCCATGTTTTTCTGCTGAAACAATTTAAAGTGTTTCCTATTTGTGTAGGAAAAAACAGGAACCGTTAAAAGTTGGGGTATCTTAATGTTTTATCTTTTAATATGTTTTAATGTTCTAAAAACAGAACTTTCCAGTTCTAAGGATCTCTGTTTTTTGGAAACTTTACTTTCTGTACTTAAGCTTCCTGAGCATTTAAAATAATACGAATGTTACACAGGGCTGTAAATAACCAGTACTAAAGTGCTGTAGAATCTTAATTGTTCCGAACTTGGAAATCTGTGCTTAATGTGCCTTATTTTTAGGAAACAATATAAAGATTTTCTTTGTACAGCTTGAAAGTATGGAGAACACTTTCTGAGAAGGCTTTATGTAAATATTACAGCTTCTATCTTCTTAAGAACTGTGTGTTTTTTTTTGAGAGAACCACGGGATCTTGATGGTGTCTTGTCACTCTTCCGTTGAAAAACCTCAATGTGTGCGTTTCATTTGGCTGAATACTTGAATATTCAGTTGTAATGGTATTAACTGCTGAATTATTTAGGATACTATTGATTGCCACACAACTTGTAAAGAGGTCTTGCACTGCACCACTCTTCCTTCTTTCTGAGGAATATTGCACAGTTTAGTGCAGTTTTCAAAGGGAAAAATAGTGGAAAAAACAGCTTCTTGCTCACACCGGGGAGAGGTTAACATTTAGAAATTAGTGTATTCTTTCTGGACACTGCTTATCTCTTACCTGTGACTTTCAAAGTTTCAATTTTCAGGCTGTCTTGAACTGTGTTCATGTGTTCTTTGTGCAAGTACTGTATTGCAAGTGGCTTTTTTGGTCACTGTCTGAAAAATGCAGTGACTTTTCTATCAGTTTTTAAAGCTAAAAGATTTGAAACATTTATTACTAATTGTGCTGTAGAAAGACAGCTGAGCTCTGAAATGTTGCAGCGATCATCCTTTACTTATGGCTGGTGGATCTTGTTATTGAGACCTTTCATCTATGGCAGGGTAGTCTGTCTTTTGGTTTTGGGGTTTTTTTGGAAGGAACACTGTTTGGATGTTATTTTTTTGTGGTGTTTTCTTATATGTATGTGCTTAGACAAATGTGATGGACTTCTGTTTTTGCATCTTTTGTCTCAAATAGACTGGTGCACCGTGAGGAAGAGAGTACTTTGAGGAGATAGTGGGCTTCTCATACATTTGATCTCATAAGAAGTATTTTGCAGTCTTCTACTAGTCTGACCTGTGAGGGTGGCTCACTGTTCTTCCTCTTGCCATTCTCCTAGGCTGGCAGGTTTCTATACCAGCTCTTAGTTCTCCCTCTTTTTCTGCTTCTCCATCAATAGTGAGAAACAATTAATTTAACAACTTCTGTTTATCGTGACTTTTCAAAGAATACAGATCACGATAATGTCAGTTTTGACATATTTTGGAGGAAAAGCATAACCGAGGTTTTAAACAGAACTTCATGGAGTCTAAGAAATTGGTCATTACTACCAAAATGCCTCTCTATGATTTTATTTTATCCATGTGACCTACAGTATAGATGTATGTTAGTGGGTGGGGCGGAATTGGACAAAGTTGGGCCAACTTTAGCGTGTGTACAGTAAGGTGTACCCATTCTCTTTGAATTTACTTCTTTGGTTTTTTCAGGGGAGTGGAAAGAGGGATACACACTGTTCTACTCAACAAATCCTTAAAAAAAATATTAAGAAATATCTGTGCATATTTGCTATGGTTTTCTTCCAGTTGCCTTAACTGATGTAGATCTGTATTCAAATCAGATTGTAAAATGTACGCTTTCTTCAAATCTTCAAATATTTAGATTTGTTACGATGAAGCAGTGCCAGAGCTGAAAGTAAGATTCAGGATTAAGGAGGGGAAGTGTGATGCAAAGTGAGACTCCAGCTTAATTTGAATGAATTTGTAGTTTTCTGTGTTTGTCCTGCTGTGGATATCCTGTGTTCTAAAGCAGAATTCTTTCTTGCTCATTTAGCAAATTACATTTCTTGACTCACTACTTCAGTGCTACTATGACAAATGATCCAACCTGTATTTGTTACAGCTGCTCCTTTTCTGCATTCAAGCTCTAAATTTCTGGTTTAGGACCTCCCTCGGAGGTTCACATACTTAAATTGTCAGAAAATTCCATGCTTAATTATTCTTCTGTTTGTCTTATTGTTCCTTGGTTTTAGTGGACTAATGAGCAGTTAGTACTTCACACTGCTTTAGAAGGTCTAGCTGCTAAAGCTCATATATGGGTTGTCAAATAGAGGTTTATGGCTTATCCATTAAAAGCAGCAGATGCTTCCAGTGTAATAGCACAAGGACATAAAAAAAAAATACGGTCATTCTGTGATTTGTTTCAAGCAAGTGTTATAAAACAGCAGGTTGCTCAGTGGTGTTGATCTCTGGGCTATTTGCATATGTCCCCTTTGAATCATTGATTTCTCTTTTTAGATGCTATCCTAAGCATGGTGAATATTGCTGCTAATATGCTGGGAGCCAAAACTGAAGAGTCATCTGAAGCTGAAGGTATTTCTTTTTTTATGATGAAAACCATTCTGGAAGGTTTGAATTTCTTTTTGTTATTTTGTTTAATTTTTTATGAGGGGTTGGGTGATCTATGTTTAAATTATTGGGTTTTTTTGTTCCCACCTTTTATGGCACACCTGATTAGTGCTATAGAATTCTTAACCTACTGACTGTGAAAAGTGTAAGATAGATGCTGAATTTGCTGAGAAGGGAACCAAAAGAAGATTAACATATGTGTTTGTTCAGCTATATTCAGAGATCTTTATTCTCTGTATTATCCAGCTCCAGCTATAAAGTCTAACATGCTGCTTCTTCCTGGAAATATTTTTGAGACTCTCTGTAGCATCATATACATAAACTGTCAGTAGCAATTTCATACAAATAACTTTGATATCTGCATTTAATTTGGTGTGGCAGTTAATCTAAAAAAAACTCTCACAACCGCCACCCCAAAATTCACTGAAAGCAAACATGGTTCTTGAATTTTTGTGTTCATATTTTCTCCCTCCCTGTAGCAGGGAACAACAGTGTGTCTGAAAATGGTACTTCCACCTCTGCAACTTCAACAGCTGCACCAAGGCTGCCTGAACCAACTCCTGTTCCTTCACCAGAGTAAGTGATTGATGTTGGGTGTTTTTTCAGTGTGTTCCTAGCACAGGCTAACATCCACCAGTCTGGAATCTTTGGTAGTAGAATGCTTAGATATGGCACACTCTTAAGTAAAAAGGCAAGTATTTGGTGCAGTCTGCAGTATAGTAATGTACTGACCAGGGAAATAAATGACTTAAGTTACTGTTACACTTGACTAAATGTCAAAATGCATCACTAACTTTCTTTATCATTTATATTTTGTTTAGAAGAAGTTGTGGGAGCGTATTTTCTTTGGAATATTGCAGATTTCTTGGGTGGAAACTGACTGAATATTCTTCCAGGTTGGGCAGGTTGTTTCCTGATTATAGTTGCTTAGGATTAATTTGGTTACTTAGAGCTGAGACTCTAGCTCTTAAATGTTAAGGCATGACTTGTGCTGTATTTAGCGGTTTTATGGTTTCCTAGCACTCTGATTGTTGAGAGACTGAGAAAGGTCAGTGGGAAAGTTGTGATTCTTGCACTTGCATTTGATGATTGCAACAGGAGAGCAAGTTGCTTGTTATATAAGAACTTAGTGATATTTGAACTGGTGGTGACTTGTCTCAGGGGTGAGGGAAGGTGCAGTATCTGATTGAGAAGTCTTGTTTCAGAAGCGAGGGTTGAAATAACTTGTTTGCAATTTGGGATTGAAAACCACCAGAAAAAGTACTAATTTACAGAATTTCTCACTGTGTCCAAACTGGCCTTTAGTCACTGGAATAAGACTTGCTAATTTTCTAAAAGATCCTACTTCTACAGTCTTCAGAATAGGTATGTAAAACTGTTGAAGTGACATCCCATCTTAAACTTTTTTGTTGTAGACTTGTTACAACAGATATTCCACAGATTGATAAAGAGCAAGTAATCGTGGACTTGACAAAAGAAAGTCCCATCGTTCAGCTAGTACAAGAGTATGAAGAAGATACGAGCCAGTCAACAGTAACCTTGCTGCCCAGTGATGAGGATCAGGAAGAAGAAGCAGCGTCATGGTTTGAACTTGAGACAGAAAAGTACTGCTATGACATGGCAACAGCATGTTGTATTTCCACCTTTTCAGAATATCTGTTTAAATGGTGTTCAGTTGCAGTAGCCATGCATCGGCAGCGTAGTAAAACTGAAGGCAAACAAAGGCAAGATTATTCTGCTGACGTTCAGCAGCCACAGGCAGTTCTGACTGAATCTATACATACGTCAATAGATGAGCCTCTGCCTCAGCAATTAGATCGCAAAGTTGAGAGACTGACTGTATCTGCTGTTGCAGTTGACTTCAGCAGTGTGGTTCATGAGGAGATGGGTAATGAAACCACAGGTGTGATTGAACTGGAGCCAAGCCATCCTCAAACTGTCTCTCAATCCCTCCTCTTAGAAGTTACTTCTGAAGTTAAGCCATTGCCAACAACAAACGTGGCCTTGCAGCCTGCAAAAGAAGATGCAGACCAGGTAGTACCAAGGGTGACTCCCCAGCTGGGTATAGCTGAGCTCAGCGCAGAAACAGAAAAGGCTGAGAGCTCTGTTGCAGAAGAAAATCCTGTAGCTTCTGAGACCAGTGTGGCCACTGAGGTAAAAGAGATGAGCACAAGAGAGACTACTGCTACTCAAGTGATTTCAAAGCCTACAGAGACTGCTCTGCAGCCTGAACATACAGTGGGCACGCTAGCCAGTGATGCCGAGGAAGGAAAGGAAAGTACTCCAGAAGTGCAGAAACCTGTTTTGCCTCCTACTGAGTCTTCTGTATCTGCTGAAGCAAAGGAGGATGATCAGGCAACTGAAGAAGCTTTAATGGCGATTCCGGTCTCTGGGGGACCACAGAGAACAGCTACAGACTTCTATGCTGAATTGCAGAATTCAACAGATCTAGGCTATGCGAATGGAAATCTTGTTCATGGATCTAATCAAAAGGAGTCTGTCTTCATGCGCCTTAATAATCGCATAAAAGCCCTGGAAGTAAACATGTCTCTCAGCAGCCGTTATTTAGAAGAGCTTAGTCAGAGGTAAGTCTGAGGAAGACTGGTAAGAGTGTAAACGTGATTTTAGCCAACTATACAAAGCAACATACACATATGGAAGATTATACAGTGGAAGCTAAGTATAATCTAGACCAGAGCATAAAGCTTTATGGAAAACTAAGAAAAATAGTTAATCCTAGGTATCTTACCAGAGACCTAAATGTCTGCGGTAAGGGTTCCCTTTATGGATTTAAAATGCAGTTACATTTATTTTGTTTTAGGAATATTGCTTTGGGTTATTTAAAAGGATAAAGTGTTGCCAGGAGATAAGCACTAATCCTGTCTGCAATCCTTTCAACAAAAGGGCACATCCTCCTGTTGCTGTTAAACTGAATGACAGAGCCATAGAATGCCTTCTTTATTAAATTGATTGTTTCCACTTAAACTACTGTGTTATCTGTAATAACTCTTGTTGAAGAAGGGAGCACAGAGATGGAACCCAGAATTTTTTTATGAGCAAAGTAAATTAATATTTAACTGTGATGCTGCTTAGCCATAGCAGAATCAGGAAATGATACAACTTGAGAAATGGTTCCAAGGAAGGTGCTCTTTGTTAGTTATTGTTGTGTTTCCCTCTCAATGATTAGTGCTTTGTAGAGAATTCTCCATAGTGAATTCTAGTCAACTGGTGCTAAGCTCTAAGGTGTTGAAATAGATTTGACTTAAACCGTAGAAAAAAACCACAAAAAACCTAGGAAGAGATGTATTCCTGTTTTAGGTCTGAAACTTAAAAGGAAATAACACTTGATGGTTAAGTAAAACTTTGGACGAAGAGAAGCTTTCCCTTTGTAATGTTTCCTAAAGACACATCTGTTGCTAAGATTTTTATGAACTAGCATTTGAGACCTTTACACTCTTTATTTTAGGTACAGAAAGCAAATGGAAGAAATGCAGAAGGCTTTCAATAAAACAATAATAAAACTACAGAACACCTCAAGAATAGCAGAAGAGCAGGTATGGTTTATTGGCAGTACTTAAATGTTTTCTACTTTAAGAAAGAGTTGCAAGGATGTGCAGAAATGCTTTGAATTGAGATTTTTATTAGCTGTGTATCTGCCTTTCTTTTTTTAATATAAAAGCAACTCCATTCCAGCCTTCCCAGTTTTCTTCTCTGTAATAAAATTTTTAGATATATTCCCACTTGTTTAAGAATAAAGCCATTTCCAGCTCGATTTCCTGATTTTTCTATTTGAAGAACAAAACCAGTTGTCAGCTGGTAATGGCGTAAACTCTTAAATGTCTCTTCAATGCAGAAGTTATCCAGGTCTCTTCCAGCCTTTGTTTCTTGGTTGTAGCTGCACTGAAGCCCTCTGTTTTGTTTTGTTTTTTTAACTTGTTTTGGTTTTCATCTCTGATTTAAAACCAATTGCCCTGATGTTACTGAGAGATGTAGCTTCTGGAAAGGAAGAAGGGTACAGTAATGGTTTATGCCAAAATTGCATTTGAAAGTGTAGTGTATGTGACGGAAGTTTTAGTTCATTCCTTAAAATGTGGTTTAAGGAAGTGGGAGCTGAAGGAGGTTTTTCCTGCTCTGCCATCCTAGCTTTCCTGAGCAGCTCTGAAATACAGCACTAACTGCAGTGCTGAATAATCACTAAAGCAACTGCATGTGTGGCATAGTAGGCTTAATCCCAAACTATATGAAAGCTTCTGAAGTGCAGTCCCAGGCCTGTAGTTTGTTCATCCATCAACAGTGAAGAAAATCACAACTTCCCGGGATCATATGTGTACTCTTTTCTGCTTTTTTTGAGTAGTATCAAATGCTGGTCAGGCTGAGATGCTGCTCTTGGTTAACCTCCCTGATAACCTGCTTGATTTCTTATAGGATTAAGAATCCTGTTAGGGCTCTTTCCAGGAAGATGATAGCTGCAAAGTTCTTTTTCCTGGCTGTCTTGGGCTCCTGTCACTGAGTGGCTGGCTACCTGGTTCCAGAGCAGCAGCTATGTGTCAGCCCTTAGACTATAGCTCTCTATGGTCAGCTGCGTGTGTATTTTGTGATGTGACAGTACTCAACTTCCTGACAGCCATTGCAAAGCTTTAATCTGTGTTTATTAAAGATAGCAGAAGTCACTGTCATGAAATGCACTTGGCATGATGCTACATAATGTTATTGGATAAGTTAAAATGTTGATGTTTTTATCTGTGTATATGACTAATGCTGCTTAAACAGTTTCAAGCGTTATGTGAATGCTGTGTTGAAAACAATGCTGAATAAACCATGTGGCTACAAAATGCTTGGCTGTCGGAATGCTTGCTCAGTACGCGTGAGAGTATTCGATACTGGGAACCTGACAACTAAGTAGCGTGGCCATGATTCTCTTTCATGCAGGATCAGCGGCAAACAGAAGCAATCCAGCTGTTACAAGCACAGCTCAGCAACATGACGCAGCTGGTTTCCAATCTGTCAACAACTGTGGCAGAATTAAAACGTGAGGTAATTATAGTTCAGCAATGTAGCACAAGAACTCAAAGAGATGAATTTGAAGAAGCGTGAAGTCTTTACATGAAGCTTTTAATTTGAAAAGTTGTCCGTAGGGTTGCCTGCAGCTCACCACGGGACAGAAGGAAAGTTTGAGTACCTTGAGCAGTCTTGTGCATAGCAAGATTGGTAATAAGTTTACTACAGCCCTTCTAGTCCCACTATTGTAGTCTGAGCTAATGGTAAAGGTAAAACATACTTGAAATAACGTAATATCTCAGCTTTCCTGTAGTGCAGTGGAATTAATGTTGTTCTGTGATGTGATTCTTAATGAAATTAGAAGACCAACCACTGACTTTGAAATGGCAATAACAGGGTTTGCACGTACAGAATGAGGGATGTGTGTCAGAGAATGGTAAAGTTCATTCTTTGAGAACTTTTCTGGCACTTGGTGCATTATATAATTGGTTGTATTACATGGCTTTGTGACACTACTGCAGTAGGATGGGATGCTTTGCAGTGTCTGGCATTTATATTGTCCACTTAAATATTAACAGATTCTTGCCACGGGAGGTTTAGTGTGTAAGAGCGTCCTGGACACTGTTAGACCTGGGCTCTAATAACATACGACTGAACAGCCGGCTCCTGTGGCTAAGACACCCTTCCCCTTTCCCCTCTGGCTATTGTGATCTTTCAAGATTAGGGAAATCTTGGCAACAATATTAGGAACATGTTCTCTCAAGTGCTTAGGATCTCCAGCCTGGGATTTCAAGCAGCACCATAAACGTGACCTTTTTGGGTATTTTGGTGCATGGTGCCAAAGACATCTCTTGAGCTGTTTAGCTGTTTTCTAACACTTAGTGAGACTCCTTCTTTGTTGCCTGGTTGGCTAAGCTCCTGTTCACGAGTGTTGTGGTTTAAACCAGGACTTGACAGTGACCATCATCAGGGTATGTTAGATGAGTAACCTGGAATTTGCACAAATGGCTCTCCCTGAACTCAGCTCTGGTCACCCAAGTCTATTAGTCTGAGACATTGCTCATTACAAAATGGGAAGTTGTGTTCTTTACATTTTCTAAAGTATTTGCATGATTTCTAAGATCTTTTAGTGTATTAAAGATAGATTATTCTTTTTCAATAGAAAAGCAACTGTGCAGTTCATATCTTTAAACAGTATCTGCGAAATACCCTGGGATTTCAGTTTCCATACAGTTCTAGTAAGCTTCATCTTGCCAGTCTTCAGAAATGACCGTGCTAGAAAAAAATCCTTCTGCTAGGATGTGAAGTGGAAGAGTATTCAGAAAGATGAAAGTCATTGAATCAAGTGAATATAATGGTATTTATTCTGTGAAGTAATGCAACATCAGCTAAAAAAAGCATCACACAAATTTGAGATAGTATTACATCCATGTCAACTGTAAAACAGAAGTTACTTAATACACTTTTGGGAAGTTATGTACTTTCCATGAGAGATTTGAATGCTGTTTGCAAGGGGCGGCTGCTTCTTTAAGTTATGGTACTCCCATTGTCAGTGACACTTTGTCCTGTGTTACTAGCTAGTGGTTTTCAGCCTTTACTCCTTGAGTGTTGCAGCCCAAACACTACATCAAACCTCTGAAAAAATACTCAAATTTGAACAAGTGTTTAGTGAAATTGAAGGAAAGTGACTTGAAAATATGTCAGTTATGTTGTTTTAAAGATACTAACCTTTAAAATAAGAGAATAGTAGTATAATTAAATTACTGTCTTTAACAACTGTATAAAATTCTTCCAGGTTTCTGACCGACAAACGTACCTTGTGATTTCTCTGGTTCTCTGCGTCATTCTGGGCTTGGTGCTTTGTGTGCAGCGCTGCAGAAGCACATCTCAGTTCTGTGAAGATTACCTCTCAAAAATTCCCAAAAGTAATCACTACCCTAGCCCCAAAAGGTAATGCATTTCTATTTGAAACTAAGTTGCTCTTGTAGCTTTTATTTAATGTTTCCTAAATCCCCTGGGACCGGCACATCTGCTTTAATGCTGAGTCTTCATTCTGCAAACTCAAAATTGATAGCAAAGAACTATCACTCCTCTGCTGGGAGTGTTTTGGGGCTATTATTCTTAATGTGCCTTGATGGTTTGGTTTGTTGCAAAGATAGTACTGTGTCTGTTTGCCAGGATTTCTTGGGCACCTGAGTGGATGACTGATTCTGTCCTTCTGCCAAAGACGATTTTTAATGGAAAAATGTGTATGACGAAGTCCCAAGAAAGATGTACTTTAAAAAGTTTTGTCAATTTATTTTTTTTTCCTTCTACCCCCTAGATGTTTTTCCTCCTATGATGATATGAATTTGAAAAGAAGAACTTCTCTTCCACTGGTCAGATCACAGTCTTTCCAGCTAGCTGGTAAAGAAGGTATTAGTCACATATGACACAGTCTCCAGTGTTACTCTCTTAGCGCTATGCAATGTGTGTGTTATTGCCAAGGTATGAAAATGGAATTGCAGGTTAATACCAAAGTGCACTGGATTGTAGTTCACATATACGTTCTGTAGGACAAGATGCTCTGCGAACAAGTTACCAGACGCTCCTAGAGTTGTGCTAAGTGATGCTAAAACATTAAATATAGTCTTAGCATCTCTAAAGTATAAACAATAGCATTGTTAGAGTTAGAAGTCCATGCAGTCATTCAGGTCTACAAAGCTATGAAGCTTGCAGAAAGTGCTTTTTTTTTTTTTTTTGTCAGACATGGGAAGTCTGAATGCCCTGGTTCTCAGAAGTCCTGATAAGCCTGTCTTTGAAACTTGGCAGGTACTTAAGATCCAGATTTATCATCTGTAGTAAGACAGTCTGGACTATATCTTAGTTTGGATTCTTTTCAGTCTTTTCAATATTCATTTTACACTTAGGACAGCTCTATTTTGATTTCTTAGGCTATTGTTGTCATACAAGAACCAAAGTGTAGGTTATAGTTACTGCCAAGGATGCAGCTAATACTGCTTTTCTGGGTGCAGCAAACTTGCTTCACGGATTTTGTACTGTGAATAAAACTGCACCAGTTGAATCGGGTACATGTTGCAGTAGAGCCTAGCTAAGGCATAGACTTAATGTTTTTGCAAAATGGTGCTTTTACCAAAGTCTCCCTTGTTCTGGCTTGGAAGAATGATGTACAAAGCTCTGATGGAAGAATGCCAGACTGGTCTCATGTCTGAACATCTGTGTCCATGATAGGTACACGTGCTTCTAGTATCTGTCCTGTCGTGGGCAGGCTGTGCACATTGAACACCATGGTATTGGTAGCGGTTTGTTTCTGTAGAAGCTAACTTCTGCTGACTGTTGGTCCTTTTCCCCCAAAGGGTGTTCTCTGCACCTCTCCTATGGCCTAATCTGTCTACCAGGAGGTCAAGTGTATTGCTGACAGCTGCCATGGCAACACAGAACATGTCTCAGTGTTGAGTTCGTTGTCAGTGTTCATGTGTTGCACTTCCATTAATTTATAACTGGAGGAAAAATGTGTGTGAGAAGTGGAATATTTTGTCCTGGCGTTATTTAGAATTGCGTTGTTCTAGAGCTGGGAGTGTCGTGACCATTAAACTTATGTTCCTTCTCTTACAGTGGATCCAGAGGACTTGTACATTGTAGAACCCCTGAAGTTTTCCCCAGAGAAGAAGGTACAGTGCCTGTGGGAAGGGCAGGTGGAGCTGAGCGTGTTTCTGCCGGCAGGTGGTGCATGTCTCAGCTGCTCTCCCTGAGCCCGTTCCTGGGCTCGGGTTTTATGCTCTGCTTGCCTGCTGGACCCTAACAGTTTCTCTTTTTACTTGTGGTTTCAGAAAAAGCGTTGTAAATACAAAAGTGAAAAAATAGAGACTATTAAGCCAACATCAGAGCCTCTGCATCCCATAGCCAATGGGGAAATTAAAGGAAGCAAGCCGTTTACGAACCAGAGGGACTTCTCTAACATTGGGGAAGTTTATCATTCTTCGCATAAGGGTCCTCCATCTGAAGGAAGCTCCGAAACATCATCGCAATCTGAAGAGTCCTATTTTTGTGGCATTTCAGCCTGTACGAGTCTGTGCAATGGACAGACCCAAAAGACAAAAACTGAGAAGAGGGCTATAAAACGAAGACGGTCTAAAGTTTCAGACCGAGGGAAGCTCATAAAAACTCTAATACAGACTAAGTCCGGGTCAATGCCGAGCCTGCATGACATAATCAAAGGAAACAAAGATATAACAGTGGGAACACTTGGTGTCACGGCAGTTTCTGGACATATCTAAAACTAGCTGAACTTCTCAAACAGGAGAGTGTTTGTTCATTTGAGAACAGTCTGTGGTATTCTGTGGGAGGATAGTGGGAGACGAAGAGCTCAACTAATTGGAAAGTATTCAGAAATTTGGTTTCTGCCTTTTAAAATAGATGGGATTGTGTCAATCTTGGCTATAAGCTGCAGCTTTACAAGGCTGATAATTTCCTATGAGAACAGCTTGGGGGGGGAGGGAGGGCAGGGTTCATTTTCTAAAGGTTTTTTTTCCACAGTTCCTGGGGCAGAGATTTTTTGAAACCCAGTTTGTTGGGTGGAATAGGGATAAAAGACTAATCCTCTTCCTTTAGCTTTGTTCCTATTTCTTGCACCTTCCCATATTTATGTGCCTTTTGTCTATTTATAATGCCACTGGAAGAGGGGAGATAGAATTGTTTGTCATTTGATTTATTTTGTAATTTCTCTAGCTTTTTTTTGAAGATGCAACACTACAGTGCTGTAAAGGGACATGTGTTGGCCTTCAGCTGGACTCAGTAATGTGGACTGGATACTGTAAAAATACACGGACTAATAGATGGACTTGCCTGACTAGATTCTGGTTTTGCAAACTGTTTAGGAAAAAATCTCACAGGGGTGGTAATCCTGTTCCTTTCCACCTTCAGTTACAAATCAGAGCTATAGTCTGATGTACTAAATGAATGACAGTTGCTCTTTAGGATTTCCTGTGTACAATGGGATCTTATGCTGATGAATGCATTCATCATCTAAGTTGCCTGCTGTAGTTCTGTGAAGGAAGTGAATGAGGACGGCTCACCGCTTCTGTGCTTGAGAGAATTCACGAAAAAGCTCGGCTAAGGAATACAAGGGCGAGATGGTGCAGCTGGGCTGTTCTCTGAGCCAGCTCTGCACGTGTTTAGCTTGCAAAGCCTTGAAGTCTGACTAGTCAGGTTGGTTCAAAGTGGGTATTTCCATGATGTTTGCTTTTGTATTGGCTAACAAATGTGCAGTGTTTGTATGGCTGGTATTTTCATATCCAAGTGTTTTTTATTTTGATTGTGATTGTATATTTGGATACTATAGGATGTGTGATTGCTAAAATGTTGAGTGTGTATCTGAGTGAGTGAAACAAAAGGTTACTCCTTTTGGCAGGCGTTACAGGTTCACGTTGTAAAAAAAAAATAAGTTAACTTATTGAGCACTTTTAGTGGTACCCTTTTTAACAGATCTAATGCCTTTCCTGGGTATTGTATGTAATGTGACTTATTTAAAGCCTTTGGTTTTTTTGCTGCTTTCTTGTTAGTTTATGAATACTTTAAGGTGATGTACTTTTGGAGTTGATCTGCACAATTAGCCAGTCAGAGCACATGAACCAGACGTGTTGAATGGGAATTCAGAGGGGTTTCAAACCTGGATGTGGAAAATACGTACCATCTGAGTGCAGCATACAATGTTGTGGAACAAGAGTATGTAACTACAGACCTGTAGTGCCATTAGAAACTGTGAATTTCCAAATAAATCTGAACACTTTGTCTTTAATTTTCTGGTATTTTTCTTTGGAAAATGAAACTTGTGTCTTAACTTCTTTGAGAAGGGCTAGTCTCTGTATTTTGGCACAGGACTAGGACTGGGGGCGATACTAATGAGTTTATAAACTTACTTGGCAATGTAGATATGTTTGTCTATTTAAAAAAAGAGGGGCGGGGGAGGGAAACTGAAGTGATGCTTTGTCTGAAAAATGTTCAGCCATGTAAAACTGCTGGCAACTTTCCAGCAGGTATCAGCTCACGACTCGGCCTTGGGGGTTCTTAGAAACAGCAGCTTTCTGTGAGAATGACTGCATGAAATCACCGCTTGGCATTCAGAGCTAAGGTCTGTGAAGGATAGAAAAGGCCATTAAAAGCAAATGTTAGGTAGTCATTTATTGTTTCAAACCAGAGTTTTCAACTTGAAGTTTGCCCCTTATTGGTCCCTTCCTCCTAACTTATTTCTAGCAAGCATAGTAACCTGGCCTGCAGCCAAATGCTGAGTTCACCGGCTGTCCAGTGTCCACTCCTGTCAAATGAGACCTCCCCAGCGCTAATTTCTCCCTTGAGCGTCTCAAGACTCTTCACTTCATAGGGAACACTATGACTTAAAAAGCAATTGAATTTAGTGCTTGCTTGGGGAGTGGGGTGATGTGATTTTTTTTGGGGGGTGTGGTTTTGGTGTGATGCAGCTCTTTACTGGCCTTCCTCTTGATACATTACTTGTAGGAAGCTTTCCTTTACTGCTCTGGCAGTCACTGAGCTGCTGTTCTCATCAACAAGAATCAGCTGAAGCTGGAAAGTGACTGAATTCTAAAGAGCCCATTGTTGCTCTCTGGCTACCAACCAAAGACTGACAGACCTAGAATAATATGCTGATGGGTGTAGAATGAGGCCACGAGAATCATGATGCAATATGCAGACAAGCATATCTCCAGCAGGGAGGTACTTTCGCCTTGTTCTAGCTGGAGTGTAAGCATTGGATGAAAATGGATTTGGTTGTAAAACTGAAATTAAGCCAAAGATGGTGACCGTCCTATATATTTATCCAATATACAGTGTGAGCATATAACTCTGGGGCAAGGAGAGTTGCCTTTCCTGGAAGTGGCAGTTCTATGGATGATCAGAAACTATCCTCCTCTTCCTCAACATAACAAACAATACATCAGGTGTATTGTTTGTTTAAAAATGTTTATGTGTGCATCCCCTATAGGAAGGTGATGCTTAACCGTGGACTGAAATCCCTTTTTGCTGATCTGTTTCATACCTTAAATATCCTTAAGTCTGAGTAGATTGTGCATGCTTAAATTCCAAACACGTGTTCAAATGTCTGTCTTAACAATTTCTAACGTGAAACTAAATGCCTTCTAAAACAGTCCTTTAATACCCTGCTCTCTCTGTATTTTAAAATAGAAAGGTAAATTGGGTATGACTTAAATCTCAGGAGTTGCTGCATTCTGTGGAAAAATATCAGTGATAAAGCTTGCAGTTTAATGAACACATAGGAAACATGCTATCGGAATAATGCATATCCTAAACGAATCAAGCAGAGCTCTGTGCTGAGAATGTGGCTTAAGGCCACATGGCTTGAAATTCACATGGGAGATGTGGCAGGTGCTGTAAGTGGTAAATAACACAGGGCCGGAAACGCCTCGCTCAAGCTCCCTCTTTCGAGTTTATTTCGAGAAGGCCTCACAGCATTCCCACTTCTGAAAGTGTACCCCAAAATCATTGTAAAGTATAAATGATGTCATGGGCTGTGTAGGTTCACTGTCCTGAAAGCAGCTTCTGGGCTCTGAGTCAACAGGAGCTTGTGTGAATTCAGCGGCTCTGATGGGGAGCGAAGGCATTGCTTGCTGTGCAGTGCGACTTCTCTAGTATTTGAAGTATCTCTCTAACAACCTTGGTCATATGGTGAAAAATATCAGCCTGGTGAAAAGGGGAGATGGCTGTTGACAGCAATGACTCCTGTGAATAAGGCACATCTGTCATAGAGCCGCTGCTGGTGTGTGTCAGCCAAGGAGTGATGTTCGTATTCTCTTAAGTTACCCAACCATTTCAACTATATCTAGGTCTAAGCTTTCCAATCAAAGCATGGGTTACCCTTCAGCTGCTGAGGAGCCAGCACCTGAAGGAGCCTATGGAGCTCCTTGTGCTCTTGCAAACTTGAGTGTGTTCTAGCAGTAGAGCAGGGATAGAACCACAGCTTCCTCCTGCTGTTGCGTTGCTGCTTTTAATTATTTGTAACCACTTTTTTTTTAAAAAAAGTTCTTAATGTCAAATTCCTATTGTTTAAAGTTATACTTTCATGTGGGCTCTTGAGTCATTTTTTACTTCCAGTTTTATTAATGTCACACTGACTCTAGCTATCAAAACTTGATTCTTTGGTGAAATCAAGTCCCTATTAAATTGGCCCTAATCTTTATATAGGGGTAATAGTTTCTAATGAAGACAGCTTCTAAGTCTTGACAAATTGCAGTGGTATTTTGGATACTTAAAGGGAGGGCCTAGTTATGTTTGCATAACAAAGTCAGGCAGTTCTTGGTGGAAGATGTGAGGAAACCAGCACGTATGCAGTAGCGAGTACTGCATCTGTGCAGTCCTTGGGCAGGCCTTGAGCCCAAGGGCAAAAAATATATAAGCATATATATATATATAAAAGCAACACAAGGGTTTCTATGGGAGGATGGATAGTCACAGCATACACATTGTGTAAGTTATTTTGGCAAACATGGGTACTAATTAAGGTATTTGGGTTATATATGTTAAGCATCAGAGTGGAAATACAATATTTTTAAACTGCAAACTCTACCAGCTGTGTGGCGTTGGTAAGTAGAGAATTAAAGTATGAGGTGTCTTTATGTGGCTTCTGCATTTGCCACCTTGTGGTGTGAGATCAAACAAGATGGAACAGCTTAGCATGTTTCACTTAATTAGATACAAATATGTTCCACTTCATTTGGAACAATTAAAGTGTAGAGATCTGACCACAAAGACCTGTGGGTAGGCCATCAGGCAGTGTGTGTCTCATCTCTTGGAAACCCTGAGTGTCAAACTGTATCAGGTACTGCTGAAGAAATTACTGGGGTTTATAACAGTTTGAGAAGAATAGGTGTTCCCAGGTCTCATTTAGATAAAATGTGGTAGTTTAGAAAAGGATAGTGAAACTATCTTACACATCCCTTTATCAATTTAAGAACAGTAATTTTAAAATAAGCTACCAAGGAGCTTTCTGCTGCCCCTCATTGGACACGTGGCCTGGGAGCTGCAACTGGCTGTGCCTGAACTACTTTTCGTTAGAGCCACTAATTAAGTCACAAATTAGAGGTAGGTAGGGAATGGAGTTGAAACGAGCTCTGCTCTTTGAACCTAGAAACCAAAATTTGTTTGCTAACTTGAGGCTTGTTTTAGCTTGGTTGTTTGTTTTAGTTTTTGGGGAGTTTTGGGTTTTTTTTTTGTTTTTCCGCCAGAAAAATAACTTGAAGCAGCTAATGAATATCTTTTTGTCATCATTTGACACAGTTGCTGCTGAAATGTCAAGGTTGTGTACACTGCCCATGAAAGCACCTGTAGCTCAAAGTTAAATCCCAGGAAAGTCAGCTTGAAGGTCCCTTGGGGTGTTAGGAAGCTGGCTGAGATGGGTCACTGGTGTCAGGAGGCTCTTGTAATGAGATGGACACACCTGGCCTTGGGCTTTCCATATGCCATACAATCCTGGTGGAACTCAGTGAAGATCTGAAGGTAGATATTGAGTGTGGGGGTGGTGTCTGGGGTTTTTTGTGGTTTTCAATGTTGTTGGGTGTGCCCGTTTTTTGTGGTTTTTTTTTTTTTTGTATGTTTGTTTTTTTTTAATTGTGTAAGAATGGCTGCTCCCAATAGGAGTAAATTTGTCAAATCCCAACTAGGCCACACTGGCCAGCAGAGCCAGCTGCCATATTCCAGGGCCAAGGCTGGCTTTGTGCCAGCAGCCTGGTGCAGGGCATGGGTCCTGCAGAAGGGCTTGGGATTGCAGTTCTCAACTGTCATTAAGAGGATGGGAAATTGACATCTGCGTATTCTCTGTGGTCTTCTGAGGAACCTCTAAGTGCCCACAACCACTTGTTCCATTTTCTGCCTTGACTAAGCTACTGTATGTTATGAAATTACCTGCTTCTCTCTTTCTTGGGTATTCAAGCAATAAATCCCATTACACCATAACCACTGTACCTCACGGCCTTGCTCTGATTACAGACACAAAAAAGTAAAAGCTTACTCTGCTGCTTTCAATTCTTCCTCTTGTTCTCGGCTGCTTTGGCTCCTTCCCTGCTTGGATTCTCTCCTGCCTTAGGTCAGGGCCCTGTACCTGCTGAACCCGGGGCTGATGCCTGCTTGTTGGGATGATGGTGAAGGAGAGAGCAAAGCACCTCGCTCACTGGAAGAGGGCCATATTAAGCACTGCAGCTGGAGCTGTTAGAAATGGATTTTGAAAACCACTCTTGAGTGTGAATATCTCCCTCCTGAGCTGTTGGCCCCAAGACATGGCTTTACATGTGCTGTAAATGCTTCTAGCAAAGGAAGCAGTTGGTGAGGAAATGAAAAGCATCACCTTTTGTCTGGGAAACCAAACTGTTAAAAAAACATGTAATAAAGAAACAACAGAAAGATGTCAGTGCTAACTGCAAAGGTTCTGTGAGTTTCAAGGGGCACGGAAAATACTGGAAGACTTCAGCGGATGAAGATTCTGCTGCCTTTGGAGGCAGTTCTCACAGGTATCCATTCCAGTGTTCAAACAAAGTTCATGTCTTTTTTGTGCGAACTCCTTCAGTTTTGGCTGCCAGTTAGTGGCTCCCTGGGAAGGCTGGGTTTTTTTGGTTCCTTCCCCCCCTGTCCCCCACCATGAGATTCAAGGGCCCTCTGCTGCTGGACACTGTCCCTGTTGATATAGATTTTCCACACACTGTCTGGCCTCACTGCCAGTCTGGTCTTGAATGGACCAAGTTGAATGCCTTTGTGGTCCAGCAGTTATCACAACTTTTTCCTAAGCCCCTCTGAAGTTGAATGTGAACTTGCAATGTGGGCTCTGTGACTGATTGTAGCTGTCTAGTGTGAGCTTGTATGTATGGCAGCCCTTGGCCTTTCCCTGCTGGAAGCTCCTATCTGGCTGAGTAGCCTCTCTATCAGCTTCAGAACTATTCTTCCTAGAATGTTATTTTCTTTTCCTCCACTAACTAATATGCTTAAATTCAGCAGGTCGCATATTGTTCTCTATTGGCCCTAAAGAGTATGACTTGCAGTCTTTGTTTCTAGACTTGTTTTCTTCTGATGACATTTTATGTCCTCAAGGTTACTTTGGATCTCTTACCACTTATTTTAATCTGCAAATATAACAGGTGTAATATTTTGCTTGTTTTTCCCCAACTCTGTGGTAAAGGTGTTGAAATAACACTGGTGTTGAGGACAGTCCCCAGAGGAAAATCATCAGAGACCTTGTCCTGGATGGTGCTATCAGTTACTCTTTCCACTGCACCCATCAGTGAGTGTTAACGGGCACCATCTCCTCTGCCGACTGTGGCTGGTGCTTAAGGGGGTTGGCTCTGACAGCATGCCTCAGCCTGGGACCACAAAAGGTTGCCAAGGCTGTTAATATCTCGGGTTTGTGTTTAGAATCCTGGGTTGTTTTTTTTTTTTTTTTTTAAAGGAAATGATTCTCTCAACTTCTTCAGTTGTTCTTGGGTGTAATTTATACAGTCTCGTGGGCTTTTGATAGTTGCTTTTTAGCGTTTCCACTTGTCAGTAGTGTAATAGGAAATATTTGTAATCGCTTTCAGACAGATGCATTTCTGACTCTGTCCAGAACCTGATGAGAGCCTCTCCTACACAGCGGTTCACACTTACTAGTTTTTTTTTTAATTTTATTTTCTGTCAAGTATTAGATCTAGATCATTGCTCAAGTTCTGCTTTTTTTTGGTGTATTTCAAGAAGGCCGTCCTGTTGTCCTTAAATCTACTGACACAAACTCTTAGCTGCTGGCTGATTCTCATTGCTGTCAACGTAAACTGTAGTATAATAGTGTGTATTGTTAAAAGCCTCCACCTTTCCTCCACCTTTCCTCAGAGGTGAGGTGGAGAGGGTTCTTCTGAGTAAATTCTCTTGCTATCTGTGTAACAGGTGGCTTGTCTCTTGATGATTTTGGCAGAGGGGATCAATTTTTTGATTAAAGGCTATGGAAAGTGTTTCCATTTGAAAATATTACCTCAGGTTCAAATGCCTGACAAGGCCGCTACAAACAGGGTGTGGGCATCTTGCAGAGTTGGTGAGGAGCAGGATAGAGAGTCAGGGAGATCAAACTGATGCCCCTTTTGTCCTTCTTATGTCCACCTTTCCAGGCCAGCTGTCCTTGCCCCATGTTTTAGGAGACCTCAACCTTGTTTAAATGCTGGCTCTAGGCCTTATAGCCAAATAGATTAATGTGATTTACTTGTGCATCTATACAGCGAATTGTCCTGCTATTATTTTAAAAAGCCCCATTACCATGGTGTAGTGCTTGAGCCATGGGAAGCCAGCTGAATCCTGCAGGCATCACATTGTGCGACACAAATGCAGCCCCACTTGTCACTGTCTTCCAGCGTGTATCATCTTGGTGATTTCTGAAGGTCGTGATAGGGAAAGTAGAGTGTGACAACAGGACCAACACAGCAGAGACTGCTAGGAAGGGAGAGGTTTCTGAAAGCACATTGTGCAATAAAAGTGGTCCTTTGATGGTAAAATAGCCCCAAACGTTTGCTTGCCACAGCATGTGGCACTAGCAGGCTCTTGATCTGGAGACATGGCTGAAATGGCTTCCATTGATTTCACTGTCTCTGCCTTCTCAGCCAACCATAAAAAAAAAAAAATCTTTATGAAAATAGGAAGCAGTGGGTGAGAAATAAGTACATCTCTGACATTTAAGGGAAGCTGCTACTGTGCCCACTATCCCACCAAGATAAGCTGTTGGCGTTAAACAGTGTCAGAAAAAAGTTGACAGAGGATCCTCTCCAGGGAAAGCTGTGTGCTCAATGGCTTTTGACATGCTTGTTGCCAACATCTCCAACTTTGAGGAAGTCCTGGGCTTCAGTCTCTGCTCCCTAAGCCACCATTGCACTTTACAGCAGCTGAGTGGGCCACAGAGAGCATTAAAGAAATGGGAACTCCCTGACACCCATGTCTGTGTTGCAAAAAGGCATAGACTGTGTTTACTGCTTTGAGAGCAAGGGAGTGCAGGCGCTGACTGCTGAGTGGGGAGCCCGAGTGGGTGGCAAGTCCCCCGAAGTATGGCTCAGGCACCCATGGCTGTAGTAGGGCTGGGGTGCTGCTCAGGAGGAGTGTTGGAGAGGCACTCATCCAACTGTCCTGCTGCCTCATTGGCTCCCTGTGCCTTGGAGACACCTCTCTTTCTCCATGGTCAGCACTGATTGTCAGGCTGGAGTTCACCATGCAGCATGGGATGTGTGGAGCTGAGCGCAGCCCTTTGTGAGACCCTCTCTTGTAATGAATGTAAGGAGTGGATGAGGATCCCTCCTCAGGCTGGTTGGGAAGCACCATTCTGGGATGCAGAGGAGGACTGAGTTCAGGGTAGGCACGACCAGGCTTGAGATGGATTTATGTTGCTTTTGTGTCTTTTATGTCAGAAGCCTAGAAGTATGAGGAAGAGCCAGACAGGTTGCTGAAACCTCTTGTGCTGCGGATCACTGCTGCAGCAAACGGCTGTGGTGAACATCTTCAAAACACAGTGGGGTGTCTGGTGGTGCAGGCAAGGCTTTGAGGATGTGTCTGACTTATTGGTGTGGTTGGAAGCAAAGCTGAGCCCTTACTTTGGAGAAACAAGTGTGCATATGTTGTTAAATCTTGCTGTTCTCAGACCCCACTTCTGATGTTCAAGATCAAAGCCTGCACATTGAGATCACTTTCTTTAGCCACAGAGGAGACAAATTTCCGGTTTGTTCTTCTATTAAGTATTTTTTTTTTTCAACACTACCCCATACAAATGCACATGTCAATGTAGGCCTGTAAAATGGAAGAGCACACTGCTGTTTATAACCACTTGTGTGCACCTCTAAATCTGTGGGAAAATCTCATTGCCACCACTTAGAAATCTGCAGTCAATGAGGAATGGAAATTAAGAAACTGCGAAGTGATGAATGGAAATGTCCCTGTGTCTCCTCATTATGATTTGGTAATGAGCTCTTACGAGTGCTGATCCTTGCAGCATGATCTGAATTCTGGATCCTTTCTTGGAATGCAAGATAAATTCTACCAAGATGAGTAGCATAATGCATACCCCAGACTTTAATCAGTTATTTAGCCAAGTTAGCTACAGTGCTCAGCATTTGTTCTGAAGAGATGATAAAAAGGCCCTTTCCTCTCTTAGGCTTCTTCAGGTTAGAATCACAGAATGGTTACAGGTGGAAGGGACCTTAAAAATAATTCAGTTCCAACCTTCCTGCTATGGGCAGGGATGCCTTTCACTAGACCAGGTTGCTTAAAGTCCCATTCATCCTGGCCTTGGACACCTCCAGAGATGAGGCATCCACAGCTTCTCTGGGCAACCTGTTCCAGTGCCTCATCACCCTCAGAGTAAAGATTTTCTTCCTAATATCTAATCTAAATTGACCCTCTTTCAGTTTAAAAATGTTAACCCTTGTCCTGTTGCTATGATCCCTAATAAAAAGTCCACCCCATCTTTTCTGTAGCCCCCTTTAGGTACTGGAAGAGGACTGTGGGATTGGAGATAGTATTTGCAAAGGTAAGAGGGGCAGCAGAAGCTGCTAGAAGAACCTGCTTATGTCCCAAGGCACTGTGTGTTTCACACACTACAGCACGCTGCTGGTTTAGCCTAGCCCTGCAGTGATTTGTCACGGGTGAAGGCAGCCCACAGAGCCAGCTCTACTTGGGCTGTTAACGCTGGGGTAGCTCTGCTGAGGCTGTAGTATGGACAATGTGCTCCCAACCTCTTCTCGGTTAGGCTGTGTTTTTCTCACAGTGGGACAGTGTCTCTGACCAGTGTTCTGTGTCTCAGGATCTGTGCCCTGTGGAGCAGACAAGGAAAAGGTAGGATGTGCAACAGACAGCACTAAGTGTGAAACAAAGCAATTCCCAGCACCCACAGCCTGTGTGTGTTTTGGATCAGCTCTTCATCCTTCTGCCGAGGGGAGAGGCAGAGCTGAGGACTCGTTCCATCTTGTTCAGGACACCAGAGGTTTTAGTCCTCTGCTCATGGTCCAGGACACTACAGTGGAAAAGGCGCTGCCTCTGCCCAAGTGGGCTGCTGGAAAAGGTGGTTGACTGGTGGGTGTGCGCTGCGCTGATTACTCAGTCCCCAACTGTCAGCGCAGCCCTTGTGTGCTCCACTTTTCTGCTGAGTGTACCTGCTTCCCGAGCCCAGCCACCGAGCATGGTTTTGTGTGAGAAGTGTGTGCTGCTGGGCTGGCCTTGGTGTGGGAGGAGCAGGCGGCTGCCCTGCACTTGGAGCTGAGGGCGGAAGCTCTTTGAGGTTTGCTGCTGATGCTTGAGACTTTCATAGAGCTGCAGCATCTGAACTGGGTGTTCACTGCTGGAGTGATGCAGGCGTATAAAGACAGAACTGGGTCTTCCCCACGGGCTCCCTCTGGGACAGCCCCAGCAGTTTTTAGCTGTCATATGGAAGATCACACCAAGCATGTCCAGCCCATTCAGCTCCCGGCCATGCAGCAGAACTTGAACTACGTGTACCCCCAGATCTTTTGGATGGATGGCTGTGCCAATACAAGTACTTCCTGCCCCCCGGCACCCCCGGTCGCTCCTTTCCCACCACCAGTGCCTGACCGGAGGAGAAAGCCAAGGGACATCAACAGGGAAAGGAGGAGCACTGGCTTCCTGGTGATCTCCTTGCTGATCCTCCTGGCCCTCACTGGAGTGGGGCTGAGCATGTTTCAGATTTTTCACCTGGAGAAACAACTGGCTGAACTCAGAGAGGTGAGGTCTGGGTGGCTGGCTGGCTGGTCACAGAGGCTCTGGGGGCACAAGGAAAAGGAAAAAAAACAACCTAACAACTTAAAATTGGGTCTGAAATGATCAGGGGGTACAGAACTCCCTAAGGGCCAGGCTGGTGGCATTTAAATGTCTGCCATGCCAGTGTAATTGTAATTGGGGGTTGCTTTTTACTGTGGGGAACTGCTCTATTGGTGACTGGTAGATCTGGACACCTTGTTTCGAAGTGCTGTGAGGTCTCTCTTACTGTATATTTCTTAGCACTTTGCAGCTCCCTGTGAGCACCGAGAATTAGCTGCTGTCAAAAATAGTCCTTGGCTGCTTTAGATGATGTCCTTATGGTCTCACTCTATTAAGACAGCTTGTCACTCTTCTCTTTTTGACAGTCTGTCAGCACTGAACACATCCCTCCAGCTTTGGAGAAACTCATAGGTGAGTTGATGTATGCAGGGGAGGAACTCCTCTGTGTTGGCATGTGTGAATGCTCCTGTTGACTTCTGTCCCTTCTTTGGGGGGAAAAGATGGGATTGCAGTTCAGCGCTCTGAAAGTGCTGATTTCACTTGCTTGGCTGGAAAAAGAGCTTTATCTCTGGGATGTGAGGATGGGATCCTGCACCCTGCCTGCTGGAATGCTTAGAGGTGTCAGCCACAGGCTCTTGGGATGGTGTGCCTCTACCCTGGGGCCTCCCAGGCCCAGCAGGGTGACTGTACTGGGGGGTATTCTGCTGTAAAAATGAGTTTCTGGCTGTCCTAATATATAGCAACAACATGATCAGAAGGAGGAGAACTGAGTTTGGTACTGCACATGTGTCTTTCTCCTTACTCTTCCAAGATTTTGGGAGGGTGCAAAGGGTTTCATTTTCTTTGGGGGTGTGTGGGGGGGTTCACTCACACCCTTGAGAGTGCAAATTTTTCCTAAATTCTTTTGGTACAAGGTCTCACTGCAGTCAAACAGTCAAAGCTAGTTAAGAAGAGCCTGTTTGTTGTTTTTTTTTTTTTTTTTAGAAATATCATTTCAGTGAAATCAAAACTTTCCACGAGAACTTGTCAATTCTTCTAAATTTCATTTAGGGTGTAAAGAGTTTCAATCTGAATGGAACAATTTAAAAATCATACTTTGAACTTCCAAACAATTATTTTACCCTTACTTTCCATGTTAATATTATCAGTGAGGATATCCCTTTTTAAAGATGGCCAAGTCAGAAAGACGTTTTCAGCNGATCTGGAAATATATATATAATATATATATATATATATATATTTCCCCCTTGAGGATCTTTTTTTTAGTGGGAAAGTTAATTTCATTTGAAGTTTGTTCTAATACTGAATGAAAGCAAATTTGGAAATGACAAAATTCTCTGGAAAGGGCAGTCCTGCTTCCCACCAGCTCCCATATCAATAAATTTTGTAATCTGTTGCAATGAAGAAGGGGAACTGTCACTTTAACTGGATGCTCAGCGCTCTGATCACAGGCTACTTTAGCAGTAGCTGAACATAAATCTTAAATAGTAACCCTGAATTTCTTGAGGGGGGTGGATAAATAAAGCCAGCCAGGGAAATGGCATAAAAGAGATGGGGGAGAGAAATGGAAAGTTTAAGTGGCTTGAGAAAAGAAAAAATTGCTTCTAAAATTTGGGAACATAGTGCTTGGAAGTAGATGCAGAGAAGGAAGGAAGCATGGAGTGGGATGGGATCCAAATACTGAGTCAGTGGCCCATCTCTCCAAGGGGAATTGAGCCTTAAGGAAGGCAGAATTTTCCCAGCTGTGCTCTGCCTCTCTGAAGATGAGGCATCCTGCAAATCATCCTGGTGGCCAGGCAGACTCTGAGTGTCTTCTCTGATCTAGTAAGGAGGGTTGGTACTCAGCAGACAGAAGTCTATTGCCACATGTACATCTGCCTTCAGCAGTACTGGATTGAAGAGGGGCAATAGAATAGACTCATCTATGATAGAGCATGAGCTCTACCTTGGTGTGGGCCTGAGGCGCTGGGTAAAGGGGAAATATTGTCCCACTCCTACACCCTGAGTGAGAGGCCTCTGAGCTCACCAACTGAGCTGTTTCAAGATTAAAGCTCTCCTTGCTCTGTCCCCTTGCTTTTGATCACATCTGGATTTTTTTATTGCAACTCTTCTATTTTTAATTCTTCCTCTTGCCCTGCAGAGTTTGCCCAAGCACCTCACTGCGTCACTGCCCTAAGCCATGGTGCTTAGGCACCCTGAGCTCATCTGAACCTGCCCCATTTCATCTTCATAGTTGTCTTCCTTCTGCTCTCTGGGCTGGCTTCTCCATGGAGCATATGGTTAACATCTTCCCTATTTTTGTGCAGGACATAAGGAGCAATCCATGAAAAAGGAAGTGAGGAAGGCAGCACACTTAACAGGTATGTGCCCAGGGGTCAGCAAGATGTGGGACCGAGGGAAAGGGCAGATGTGGCTGGGGTGAGAAGGTGGCATGGTTGTAGTTGTGAGGAGCCCACCTTACACAGGCCTTCCTATTTTCCTTTCATAACATGTGCTCTGACAGTGGGAAATTACTCCACGGATAAAATTTCCCCCCCCGTTTACACTTTTCAGCGAGGGCTGGTTTTTGTTTAGTTTTTGGTTTGTACCTGGGATATGTGGGGCAGAAGCTGTCAGAAGCAGCCAGCGTTGAGCGAGATTGAAGGTGAGAGCTTCCACCAGCGCAAGGTCAGGCCAGACTTTCCATGCTGCAGACAGGGGCTTGGAGAAGAGCTGACTTGTGATGTGGGGTGTGACTTGAGGAAAAAAGCACACAACTGCTTGTATTTACTGTACTTTTTCTCTTGTTTTGGTTTTCAGGGAACCCTGTCCAGCGGGATCTCCCTTTGGAGTGGGAACCCATCTCTGGCCATGCCTTCACCGATGGCATTCAGTACCGTGATCGGGGCCTCGTCATCAATGAGACTGGCCTGTACTTTGTGTACTCCAACGTGCTCTTCCGGGACAAGGTCTGCAGCAGCCAGGTGTTGAGCCATGTTGTCTATAAGAAAAACCCGACCTCACCAGGAAGCTACGTGCTAATGGAGGACAAAAGCATCAACTACTGTACGAGTGAGAAAACGTGGACCCGGAAAAGCTACCTGGGGGCTTTATTCCAGCTCAGGAAGATGGACAGCTTGCATGTCAATGTCTCCAAAATTGCTCTGGTTAATTTTGAGGAATCCAAGACGTTCTTTGGCTTATTTAAGCTTTAAATGGGGTTGCTTGGTATGTAGCTGGCAGCCTCACACATGCACACTATATGTATGTGAGGGGTGAGAACTGCCTGAGTGGCAGTGTCCAAGCCAAAATTTTGCACTGCAAAGCCCACCAAGAAACCATGTTTTTGCCTTCAGTGTGAGAGGGCTCAAACCACTGGTAAAGGCTTGACAGTAGACTTATGGGAAACACCAGGGCTGTACTGCATCAGCCTGAAGAGAATTGCACATTTTCCCCCTCTAAAAAAGACAACAAACTCAAAACATAGTGTGCTGAAGACCCCGTTGAAACTCACTACTTGCTACCTGAGAAGATGCTGGTGCCAGTGGCCCCACACGGTGTCACAGCTCTGGTGAGCTTGGGCCACCAGGTGTGCAAGGACAGCTGGCAAGTGTCAAGGAGGCTACTCGAGCCAGACCTGAGGGTGCCTGAGCAATGCCATGCCTCACCACAGCACAGGCAGTGATGAGTTAAAAAGTGGCACAGAGGCCTCAGCTGCCCACCCTGAGCCATGGCTGGCCAGCCCACTTGGGCACTGGCACTATGACTGCTGTACAACGGGCACCTGCCCACTAGTTGGCTCATTACGTGTGATATGTTTGTTTTGCGTTAAGTTATCAACTGTTCCCATCCCAGAAAGATCCCCGCAACCCACTTATTTAACTCATCCTTACTGCCTTGCAAGGAATATGCCAGAGGCAGTCCTGAGAGGACGTCTTGACTCGAGAGAGACCATGACCGTGCCATGGTTGTAGAGCTGGTGGGAGGCCACGTGTTCTGCTAACAGGACCTGAACACAGTGATGGAGGACAGTGGGGCCCAAGATGAAAGCAACATCTCCAGTGCCCTTCCTGCCCCTCTGACACATCAAAGTCCCCCATGCAGGCCTGGTCCTGTCACCCCCTACATGGTGCAGGTGTGGGTGTGCTGGCCACTGTCAACGACATAGCTTCATCTCTCCTCCCTTTGTCATGGGATATGCTCTCATAGATGGTAAAATAAAGGTATATTTTTCTAGTAAGTGACACTGTCTTGTACTCATTTGGATCAGTAAGCTTCTGCAATGCCCAAAGTCCTGGATCCCTCTGTGATCAGGGGGCAGCACCTCCTTCTCCAGAAGCATGGCAGAAATCTGGGACCCTGACCCTATTTCTTTGTCTGATGGTGAGGCACAGGGTCCTTGCCATGGAGCTTTGGGGCTCCAGCATTGAAACATAAGGATCTGGGGACTAGGGAGGTGTGATGTGTGCAGCACTGACCGGGAAGCTCGAGCCCTGTTTGGTCATCGGGAAGGAAACTGATCTCAAAACATGAACTTGAGTGGAGCCAGACAATTGTTGCTGAGCAGAAGTGCTGCTGTCCCTAAAGGCACCAGGCTTCTCTGTGTGCTCTCTGGCCCTAGCAGCACTTCCCATGTGGCAATCTGAAGGTCAAGGAAAGCAAGTGGTGCTTTGGTGTTATAAAATACCCACCCTTTTACTCACTCTGATATCCGTTTCTTGGAACTCTTCCCTTCCATGGGTTAACCCCAGAATTGTCTGCCATGTTTCCACTGAGCAGTGACATGGTTTTCCATGGGTTTTTTTTGTGGCTCTGGTGCATCGTCATCTCTGCCTGTGGTCCAGGCTTCTTTGAAGCTCTGATGTTGGTCACAGTGAACAGTGGCTCTTCAGCAGCCTGCAGCATTTATTTCCTTTTCCACGGTGCTGCTTTCAGCTTGGTGGTGTGTGGCCTGTGGTTTTCTGCTGCTTGCTTCAGGGAAACGTATTTCTTTGAAACTTGGAAGTGGACTGGCTACTGGTGCGGCTAGCATCAAGTGAACTTCTGCTCACACAGCTGTTGCTGCACTCAGATATTTTCTCTGCTTTTCTCAGGATGGAAAATGTCTCAAACATCGAAGCTTAGGGACCTTCTTGCTTGATAAATGCATTCTTGCTGTCCCTACTCCTCCGTAGTATCAGAGGGGCAAACCACACAGTGCAGGAACGGAGGTGCTGGATCCAGATCCTGCCAGGAGAGCCTGAAGTTGCTACCCTTTTCTGATTGCTGTTTGTGCTGTGTTGCTTTCCAAGTGACAAGACAACCAAGAGGGGAGTGGGCATCTGTATATACACTTGCCTGCAAGCTTGCAGCTATTTCTGTAGCCAAAGTAGCTGAGCCCATTGCATGCTTCCTCCCTTTACAGGTGAGCAGCTTGCAGAAAGACCATCCTGTGCCCAGAGGAAACCCAGGCTGAGGTTATGATTTCTGCTAGTACTCTTTGAGTTGAAGGGCTGGAAAGCTCCCAAAGGTTTCTGTAAGTCAGCAGACAGTAACTCATTGGGACTGTGAACGGGGTCAGCTCTGGGGCAGCACCTGGCAGTCAGATCTGTTAGGTTTATCTGAAATGCTAAAGGCAACGCAGATATGCACATTTCAGAGATGGTGGCACAGCGGGGTGGACAGTCATGTTATAAATAATGCTGGGAGCCCCTGAGGTGGATGGAGCTGGCTTATCCTCAAAGCGAGGTGCTGCTAGGCTTGTTCCTGAGTCAGAGTGGCTGTGACTGTCTTGAGTCAGTGTCACAGCTGCCAGTAGGATACATGTTTCTGCTTTGTGATCCCTTCCTCATATCACTGTAAACTGCCCACAGCAAATCCGCTGCTTAGACTGTGGGCTCTAAATAAAGACTCAAAGCGAGATTGTGATGGAATTTTATAATTTCAAACCGCATAGAGTCAATTCATAGACTGCTCGTACCGCGATGGCTTTATTAAAGTCATCTGTTTAGCTAATGAACAGTGTGTTTAGTGAAGTACTTATTGTTACTGTTAAATACTTAATGAACATTAATGCTGCTATTATTAACAGTCCTTGAACTATATTTAAAATTATTTAAATAAACATATTCAAATTATTGAAGTTTATTTTGCCATTTTCAAGTATTTTGTTCCCTCCCAAGCAGGGGAAGGGTCTCTGCACTAGAAAGGATATCGCAGGTCCATCAGCAGGGCTGGCCATTGTAATATTTGGGTTTTTTCCTGTCTTGAGGAAAACAAGTGACTCTTCCCTACAGGTCATGTTTCTGGATTGCAGTGGTCTGAGCTGATGTCCTCTCTCCTGCTGGAGCAGGCTGGGCCACTTGTGGAGGTACCCCAGGGTTTAGGGCACCGGGGTTCCAGAGAGACTCTTCTCTGCAGACAACAATGGCTGAGAAGAAGTGACAAGCCCAGATCATCTCCTGGTAAGAGGTTTCTGGTCTGCTCCCACTGGCTGGGAGTCTTCTGGCGTTCATAGCCTTTCTTCCCAGGGATAGGCATACTTTTCTATGTGCTCCAGACTGAGGGATGTGGCGAGCACTGAACCAGCAGGTGCCTTGCAGGCAGCTCTTGTGGCCAACTGAACCCCTTCTAGGAGATGCCTATCCCTTTGGGCATGCAGCTGGTCAAATCAGGGCTCTGCTTGACAAAAATATTTGTGTTGCCATGTGGCTGAGCACAGCGAGCTTCTTGATAGAGATATAGACTCTTTTGTGCTTGATGTTTATCAGATGGTGCATCCTATTTACCTACCCCAGTGGAGGAGAGGGGAGAACAGCATTCTAGTGTCCAGTCTAGGATCAGTATAGGGGCAGAAGGGACTGCATTCATAGAAAGGACAGTATAGATAGATAGGGTCATTGCTGCTTCTATAGCAAAAGGGTAATGCAAGCAAAGGGATGCCCAGTGAGTTCTGAGAGACAGAGTATTAGCAGAGAGGGAGGCAGGATGAGCAATGAGCGGGGCTGGTGTGCAATGAGTGCTATTTCTTACGTATATGTGGAGATTGTAGGTGGTGGGCTGGTAAACAGCCCTGTCAGTGCCTGCTGCAGCTCTGCTTTCCCCAGCAGAGAAACCCCAGTCAGAGAAGTCAGAAATATTCCCTGGACTTTTATATCAGCACCCCTCATATCAATACTGGATATTGCATCTGTGTGCCCTGATTCCTTACCAGTCCATGGTCAGTCATGATGAGGAGGCAGGTGACTAGTGTACAGCAAAGGCCTGAAGAGCACCTGTAATGCAAAAGCAGAAGGAACATCTGCTGATCTCCACCTGATCCCTGGTGTGTGCTGAGACACCAAGGTGTCAGAGGCCAAAAATGGAGCCACAAAGTCGACTGGCTCTTGGCAGGCTTGCTCAGGTACACATCTTGGCTCAAAAGCAAACCTCACAGCTTAGTAGTTGTACTTAGCTGGAACTGTCATTGCTGAGGTGTGTTACATATGATGGTTTCAGTAGCTCTCCCAGGGAGAAGAGAGAACATGAGTAAGAAGGGAAGGATGGATATGTCTCAAACCACTCAAATCCTGTTAGTTCAGACAGCAACATTCTATTTGATCTGACAAGTTTCACTGTTGCTTTGGTTTGGTTTTTGGGGGGTTGATTGTGGAGCTTTTTTTGGTTTTGTTTTTGCCTTTTTTTGTTGTTTGCTTATTCATTTACCTGAAGGCAGCCTTGGACTTTCTAAGTTTCTGTTACAGTACCTTGTGGGTTTACTTCTTCCAGCCCGTGGAGATGTAAAGACTCTGCCAAATTTTTACTAGGTTGGGAAGGAGCACTGTTTAGTGGTTAGAGAGGTGAGGAAAAGGGAAGGGAGGTAAACTGAAATATTGCTATTATTTTTCTAGTACTCCGACATGTGGGCATATTACGTCATGGTTTCTAAAGTGTAATTCTAGGCATGACTAAGTGATTGAGGTTTAACGTGAAAGAGAGGATGAAGTGAGTAAAGAGAGAAGAGGAGTTTTGATGCAAGGTGACGCATGGTGCATGTGGATATCTTGGTTGATTTTAATAAAAAAAAAAAAGGAAGAAGAAAAGCTTGACAACTTATTGCTTATTCATCTCTCAGGGTATAACACACAGAGTCAGATGTTCCGTTCCCTGCACGTGTATGAAGCCCTGACACAGGACACATGGGACTGCAGCCTGTGGTGCAGGAGACCATTGGCAATGTCAGCAATGGTGTCTTCTGCCAGACAGAGGTGTGAAGAGATGTTGAGTTCTCTGGCCCTCACCTGTGTGCCCAGCAACGTTGCTTTAGGATACTACTAGCAGGCACTATTCTGGCTCATTACCCTTGCCGGGTCACCACCAGTTGTGTGAACAGGCACACAGGCTTTCTGGTGTGAAGATTCAAGGTTTTTTAAAAATAAGCTGCCCTTTCTTCTGGGTAGCAGAGACAAAAAGCTCTAGATGGAATAGCAAACCCCAGTGTGGTTTCCTCTGCCCCAGTTGTCTCACCGTTCCTCAGCATGCTCTGTAGGACTCAGCCCTCCCTACGGAGAATCAAGTTCTCTCCTTCACTTACAAACAGTCAGAGATTTTAAATCTTTCTCTTTTTGCCATACTCCACAACCATTTTCCTTCAACAAAAGTTGAAAAAGTCTCCCTGCTCAATTTTCATTTGTTGTTGGGTATTTGGGGAGTGAAAGCCTGCTGGTCAGCTAATTCCTTGGCATGTTCAGCTTGGAAACCTGCAGTGGCCAGGGGAGTAGCTGGACTTTTGAGCCATTTGAATGACTACCAAAACTGGACTGTGTGCTCTCATGAGCCCTGTGGTGGGAATATGCATTTCTCCTGGTTCTGCTAGAGAGGTTTATGTCAACACAGAGGCAAAAGATTTCAGAAAAAAAGTAATCAGAGAGGGAGCTTTGTGTCTCCTAATTGAAACAGTCTATAAACTAGCTGTTCATGCTGGAGGTGTGATGAACATGAAGTTCCTCAAGCAGAGTGTAATGTATTTATGGCTGGTGCAATTCTCAGCTATCAAGGGTCAACCAAAAAACTGGTACAAGCTGCCCAGTCTCAGTACAGGCTCTGGAGGATGTGCTGACAGAGTGGCTCGCTATCATTCTCTTTATCCATGCTCCTTGCTAAGGTTCCTGCGTGGAGAACACGTGTCCGAGATTTGGCTTTCATTAAAGTTCTGAAAGAGAAACTCCAAACAATAAGCAATAATAAATAAGCAGCAGAAGTGTGTTGTTGCAGCCTTTGTGATGCTCCTTGCTGTTGTGCTCTGGAATTGGTACTGCATGTCCTAGCCATTGAGTGGTCCTGCCAGGCTGTGTGTGGCTGTGCCTGTGCACTGCTTTGCTGCTGTGAGCTAATTTAAGGCTTAGAGGTGGCAGGGAGTTATTGTGGCTCAGCCAAATACTGTCTGTTAGCAGAGCTGTGGCCATAGCAAACACAAAATTTTTGTCAAAGCCTTTGAAGTTTGGGGGTGGAGGGGCGTTTCTTCCTCCTGCTTGCAGCTGCGCTTTCTTGTTTATCTGAGCTGACAAGGACCTGTGTGAGGAGCTTTGTTGAGGGCTCCTCTGTCACCCTGGTGTGTTAGTTTGCAGCGAGGGTAGGGAATGAATGTTCTGAAGGTTTGCTCAAAACTCCCCACTTGCATCCTGTGGAGACCCTGCTTGCTGGACTGGAGGATGTGACTCAGGCAAGACTGCTGAAGGAGATAAGATGATGGTAATTTCTTGATCCAGCTCAAACCACCCTTAGATACTGTCTGGCTGCCCCTGAAGTCATCACAGGCAAGACCCGGTGTGATCCATCTGTCAGTCTATGCATCCACGTAGTCACTGAATCTAGTGCCCTCCCAGCCACAGAGTAAAGATGTCTCAGACCCGACAGGACTGTCCATGCAGTGCTGCAAGAGAAATACCAGTGCAGTGCACTGGGCCTTGAGATGTGTGACTTTCATTTTGATGCTAATATAACTTGCTGCTCTGAGTGGTCCCTGCTCCCAGAGTATACATAGTATGGAAAAAGATAAGGACATGGCTCCCCACCCTGGGATGCAAGCCCGGGGAAGGCCATCCTCAGTGCCCTCCCCAGTATGTATTGTTGTGGCATTGATACACATAGCATTGAATTTGCTTAGGATGCCAAGGAAAACCATGCCACAGAATTCCCCCTCAATTCCTCTTCAATGAGGAGAAGTAATTAGAAAGGCTTCTAGATGCAGGCTGTAGCAAATGGCCTCCTGTGGGTCTTATAATTTCTGTGGGTTTTGTAATTTCTACTTGTTAGCTCATCAGATAGGCTGGGGAGAGAACCTGAAAACAGGCTTGAGGTATTGCACTGAGGGGAAGGGGGCAAGCCTGTCCTGGCAGGGAACAGGGCACCAACAGCACCTATCCCTGTTGGCATGAACAGCACCTATCCCTGTTGGCACCAAGCTCTTTGATGAGGGCTGGTGATGGCCTCAGGTGGCACCGGGTGCTAGGGGCCTCTGTCTCCATGTGCTGATTCCTCTCTCCTGTGGGACCTTGGCCTGAAAGGTCTAACCACTATTTCATCCAGAACTGTTCTGCCATGCCTGCGCTGCTCCCCACCCCCCCAGCACCGCCCCGTGTCTTCATATAGACAAATTAAACAAGTAAACAAAAATCCAGCCCTGTTGCTGGAGGGAGGTGGAAGATACACTGAGGGGACAAAGTAAGAGAACACGGGCACATGGTGGCAGACTTTAAGGCTGCCACGCTTAAGACTGGTGTTTGGATCTGTTGAGGCTGAACGCAGAGCACACCAAAAACCGTACAGCTTCTGAATTCGTAGAAAAAAATTACCCTAAAATTGGCACTTGATAGCAGTGCTTTCATTGCTCTTTTACAGGCTCATTGCCTGTAAACCATGCTTAGCACCTAACTTTATAGGATGTTGTGAAGAAAAGCCTATTTTCTTCGCAGTGCCCATATTGGGGTTATGACCAGCATCAAAAGTGCATAAGGAAATTATGATAGTGGTGAGTCTCCCCGCTCCAATAACCCACAGCAAGTTCAAATCAGCACATCGAGCCCTCTGGAGGGAGAGAGAGAATAAGGTCATGTGAATGAGGGACACAACCTAGAGAAAAGAAACTAATATTTATTGTCTTAAATCATTGACTCTGGGGACCTTACTTAGACGGCAAGTTGTTTATTTTTACAGCCTTCTTGGGAACTTTTACCTCTTACTTGTGACCAAGTTGCTCTTCTTCATTTTCTTGTGGCTGTTTCCTAGTGATTTGTGCCCCTTGCAAGCCTGGTACCACTGATGAACACTTTGCTTTTGTTCTTAGGGTGTGAAAACCTCTTGCAGAACCACTGGCAGTGTGCTTCACATAATTGGTTAGGAAATTTATTCTTTCTTTAACCGCTTTTACTCTTCTCATTCTTTACTTCTAATTTCCTCTGTGAAAAAAAAAAAGAAAAAAGAAAAAAAATAATGCTGCCCCCCATAGCCCTACTTTTAAAAAGTGCTATTTCCTGTGGTCTTGAGGAGTACACTAAACGCAGAAATGTGAACCTGAAGTACCTTTGTGCTCTCTTGCTGAGCATAACAGGAGCAGGTAGGTAGTGAAATCCTATGTTGATTTCCAGGAAATCCCCAGACTTCTGTGGGGCTGCCCAGACAGCAGGGCAACGTGTCTGTCGTGAATCCCTCCTTCCCCATGCCACTGCACAGGGTTGTGGTCTCCCATGGCCCTTTCAGCACCCACAAATGTGTCTTCGCTGCTTTTTTTCCTTGTCAGCTTCTCTATGTGCTGAACAGGGCCAGTGGATTACCTCCCTGGGGGGACCAGGACTGATCTGTGTTCAAACCATTCCATCTGGAATATGCAATAGAAGTGACACATTTTAAACTTGCTAGATGACTACTCCACACATCTCTGAATACTTCAAATTTAAATAATACTTTGTACTTGTGGTGGGTTGACTCTGGCCCTCTGCCCAATGGCCGTTCAGCTGCGCTTTCATTCTGCCTCCTCAACAGAATAGGGAAGAACAAAAGATGGAAAGACTCATGTTGGAGATAAAGACGAGATCAGTTACCAATTACTGTCATGGGTAAAACAGGCTCAATTGAGGGAAATTAGTTTATTGCCACTTGAAAGAGATTTGGACAGTGAGAAATTTGAGGAACTGGCTTAAATGGGATGCAGATGCAGTTTGCCATCATTCCAAAGAATTTGCATGCAGTCCGACTGCCAAGTGGCAATCAGCCAAGATTCAGCTGCCTTACTAGCAAGGGTGGCCAAATAGAGCTGGAAGTAGAAGGGTCAGCTGTACTAATTTGAGGGACATGGTTTAATACTAACTCGGCAGTGCTTGGTTAACAGCTGGACTTGATGATCTTAAAGATCTCTTCCAACCATAATGATTCTATGAAACAAAGACAAAACAACACTTCCCCTCCCTGCCTGATCCTGCACACCCCCCCTCACCCCGCCATCTCCTTCTTTCCTGGGCTCAATTTCACTCCCAGCTCCTCTACCTGTGCTCTCTGAAGCAGTACAGGACGATGTGAAATGGGGGGCTGCTGTCAGTCTATAACAGCTCCTCTCTGCCTTTCTTCCATCCTCTTGCTTTTCCCCTTCCAGAGGCTGCAGTCCTTCAGGATAACTCCACTCCCACGTGCTCTCCCCAGGGCTGTCGGGGATCCCAGCTCCAGTGCCTTGAGATGCCTCCCACCTTCCTCCTCCTCCCTCTGCCCTGTTGCAGGGCTTTGTTGCACTTTCCCCCCTTGCTTTTTACTGCCAGGCAGCATTTTCCCCTTTCCTAATCACATTTTCAGGGAGATATCACCATCTTTGCCAGCGGTGGGTCTGTTACTGAGGTGTCCAGAACTGGCTGGAATCCACTGCATCCAGCGTGTGGTGGCCTCGGGCTCTCCTCACAGACACCTGCCTGGGCACCAGAACCCGAGGCCCTACTTCGGGTAAAACTTGAAAGGCTTGGGAAGTGCCGGCACAGCTCTGGAAAGGTGTTAATAAGAAGGAAGGTGTTAATGTGCAACCATGTAAGGTTCCTGAGCTCTGGGACCTTCTCCGGGGCTGTGGCTTTGAGCGGGATGGAGCAACGCCTGGTGTTTGTTGTGGGAGGGCAGGCAGCACACAGAAGGATCTGAAAATGGCTATGGAGGGAAAGAGACAGGTATAGTAAAGATTTAGAGACCATTGAGTCCAACCATCAACCTAACACTGCCAAAGCCACCACAAAACCATGTCCCTAAGTATCACATCTATCCATCTTTTAAATGCCTCCAGGGGTGGCAATTCCACCACTTCCCTGGACAGTCTGGTCTGATGTTTGATAACCCTTTCTGTGAAGAAATCTTTTCCTAATATCCATCCTAAACCTCCCCTGGCACAACTTGAGGCCATTTCCTCTTGTCCTGTTACCTGGGAGACCAACCCCCACCTCACTACAACCTACTTTCAGGTAGCTGTAGAGAGTGATGTGAGAAGGTGGCTGTAGCGGGGACATTAGAAATGACCAGCTGCAGCCTGCGTGGGAAGATAGAGAATAATTATTAAGTCCTACCTATATCTATAGACAGATTTTTTTCTCTCCTTAAATGGAGCAAACCCAAACATAATACATATAGCAGCCAGCCATGGAGCAGATAAAACTGTCAGTGATTTAGTCAGAACACCTGAAGTGATTTGGTTTTACCTATGGAATGAAATGGAGTATAATCATATTATAACAATGATGTAATACTTTTATTTTCAGTGGTAGCTTGTTCACTAATATCAAGCTTAAAACCAGAAAGCCTGGAGGACCTCCATGAAGAACTTCTATTAGTTTCATGTTTCTGACTGGAGCTACCTGAGCTGCTGGAATTAGGTTGAACCAAGCCTTTGAATGCATGTTGAGGATGTGCCAGTAGTCTGATGTCTGTCAAAAATGAAATTGCTGGTTTGAACACCGAGCTAGCAGCTGGAAAGGAAAGCCTGAATAGAAACTAAGAAGTGCCTCTTTTTAGTAAGAGAAAACTCAGAACCAGGAAGGAGAACAAAACAGAAATAAAAAAGATTTCCCCAGGGCCACTTAGTCCTTGCAGCTGAGACCCTGCCTCCAGTCATTGATTCATTTCTTCTGCCCCAGCACGGTTTCTGTCACTCCCAAGGCTTGTCCTTGTGCCATAGGCTGACACCCAGCTCCCCTGGGACTCCTTTTCTTTCTCTCCCCACAAAATTTAGAGGCCCTTTCCTCAGGCAGGCTCAGTACCTCCCTGAGAATGGGACAGGTACCCACCTGACCTCCACTTAAAAGCAGGTAAGAAATGGTAAACACACAAAGTCCATTATATGAAGCTTTATGAGGAATTTAAGGAGCAGGTCTATAGAAGTCTAACAGTGCAAAGTAGCCAGTAATCCCTTCCAAGTACAGAGGGGCTTCAGACCTGCTGCCTTCCTGACAAGAATGTGGGAGAGCCATTAAGCATGGGGCAGTGAGCAAATAACTCTGGGCTGTCTTACTCTCCTGCCCCAGGCTGGTGCCAAGCACCTGTGGCAGAGGGCCATGATGCCTTCCTGCTGTGCTTCCTACATGCCAGAGGCACTTGTTTGGTGTGATACCCAAAACGGCTGCAGCAGCTGCCTGAGGTGCAGAGTAGGAAGATGGCCCCAGCCAAGTGGAATGCTGCCTCATGGAGCCCTGCTAGAAAGTACGTTTCCCAGCTGTTGCATAGGGTCTTATTGCTCCTTTTTTCTGACTTGATGGCCTGGAAATGCCCTGTCTACGCATCCTAAGACCAAGCTCTTTCACATCAGGGACATGCAGGAGTCTGAGACCATGGGTGTAAAAGCATGAGAGGCCAGTTCACTTCTGCTTTACTTACTGCTGGGCCTTCTTCATCACAGACAGTTCCCGCTTTGAAATTTGAAAACTTTGGAGTCAGGAGCAGTTAATCCCTTTTCACCCAGAGCACCATATGTTTAATCCCCAGGCAGTATTTCCCCAAGCAGCCTTTGCTGGTGACTGAAATCTGTAGCTGTGGTTTGCACTATGCATTATATTGTTCTTTGCTCTTTATTTCTGGTTGCATTTTTTGATGCCTTTCCAGGTGACGTATGACTCTTACTGTTATCTAGTTTGATGATGTATATCTTTCTTGTCAGCATTTAGTACACTTTGATGTACAGTAGCATCATAGGTGTATGTGTGCACATCCACAGGTGTTACTGAGGTCCTCTCAGCAATCTGTGATGACTTACATTTTTCATGTTATTGGGTTTTGGTTTTTTTTTTTTTTCCCTTCACCATTGTTAATATTTGCATGAACTCAAATCTAGGATGTACTCTATTTTAAAGTTCTCTTCAAGGAAGATACTTAATACTAAGACATTGGAGTAAGTAGCTGGCAATGCTAAGGATAAGAGGAGTGTGAGCTTGCCTGGAGATGGCAGTGCCTGTAAGTAAGCAAAAAATAGCTTAAATTGTGAACATTGGCAGGTGGCAGCCAATTGTGCACGTATACATCTGGGTGAATGTCCGAAATGGAACTAATTTCTATCTACTTCTGTGCCTAAAGCTGATACAAGTCCTCCTCATGTAGCTTGCATGGCATATGGTTCTGTGCCCAGGCAGAGGAGGGTACAAGGCTGGTGGTGAAAGGGGAAAAAATGATGGCATAAGGACTTGTTGTTTTCCATAAAAGGCTGAGGCAATGGCCTGTGAAGCTGAACGGTGCAGGACAGGCTGGAACCAGCAGCTGGGAACAACTTGTGTCTGGGAGCTTCTCCTGCTAGTGCACTCCTCCCTTCTTGCAATGTGACATGAAGCATGTGCAGAGAGTTACAAATGCCCCAAAAGAAGCACTGCTGCTGAAGAAAATAAGAGGCAGAGTAGTTAATATTGTATGGGTTGTTTATCCTGCTCAGAGGGGGTTATGTTTCAGTGTTGCAGGGAGGGCTGGTCTGTAAAAATACTTCAGGCACCTTTTAAGCAAGGTTATAGCGTCTTTCTCTTTTGCCTAAGAATTTTGCTTTGCTGGCATGAGGTGGGACCTGGAAGCTGAGGAAGGTAAACATCGCAGTGGTTGCGTTTGCAAGATTTCAGGACCTGGCAGTGAAGTGACTTGGGTGCACAGCCAGGAGATGTGTTTGGGAGACAGGACACATGGGTACCATAACAAGTGCTGGGCAGTGAGAAATGCCCTGATCTCCTTGTCTGGAGGCTGGAGCTGGGTGAGATCTTGTTACGGGGGTTGACAACCCAGAAGGGGGGAACTATTCTGGGCCCCCTCAAACTCTGCTTGGATGAGCGCAGATCTCATCCTTTTACTTCATAAGGAAATTAGTTTCACAGATACCATCTGCTTTGTCTCAGAACCTGGTATCTTAGGGACACTGGTCTGAATTGACTCTTTGTGTACAGTCTGTGAGTGAGGGTGTGGTTACAGGGACATTTTCAGCTGAAGGGGAGAAGAGAAGATGGTCGGGAGAGAGGGCACACTAACCCTGCAGTAAAGGAGAAAACTGAAACAAGGGGCCTGGGGGGAAGATCAGGATTTGGACAGACATTGGCAGGAGTCTCCACACTGAATGAAGCCAGAGACCTTCCAGCCATATGAAAACGATTTTTGATGGCACAAGGAAAGCTGAACAACAGGTCCCAGCTGTAGTTAGGGCAGCTCTGGGCTTCAGCTCCCTGGCCCATGCACCAGTAACACTCAGCTTAGACCATATCCCTGTGTCCTGTCTGTCTTCCTTGATTCTGCTACACAGTGTTGCTAGGAATACTTGTGATCTGTGATGTTAGCATCCTCACCTGCCAGGGCAATGCAGCATTGTGAGAGAATGGTGAGACAGCCCACAGGTGATTCATAAATATTTGCATTCTGCAAATGACTCTTCTACTGGGATGTGTGAATCACGTCTGGTGGTGGTAAGGGCTTGGGGGGAGATAAGGCCCTTTCTTTCCATGAAGGGCAGTGGAGTCTTCCATAGCCTGGGTGTTCTGGTATCATAATCTGTGCTGAGCTGAAGACCTTTTAGAAACTCCTTTCTCCTCACTGTTGAGCGAGGTGCCCACCCAACCCCACAGCAGTGACCATTCCCTGTGACCAGGTGAATGCTTAGGGTGGCAGTGCCACCTGGGAACCATGCGCTGGGCTCCCCCAATGCTGTTGCAGGCTGGAATATTGCCTGCTCTGGACAGGTCTGTGTCTCCTGCAAGGCCAGGGTGACCATCCATGCTGTCCTCCCTGATGGGTAGGAGGTGATACTCAAAATTTTCTATGGTGCTTGGTGGTGGCAGTGACATGAAAGGCTAATGGTCTATGCTGCAAAGAGACCTTCTACCCTGAGATTTCTGGTTTTAGCCTTGGGTGGATTGTGGGTCCCTGGGGGCCTAAGCAGGGATAGCACTAGTCTGTCTATTGGACCATGGCAGGCTTGCCCTGTGGCTGGGAGACAGAGGTGATGCCTTGTGGCCACAGGATGAGGGCTTTGCATGAGTGTGCATTCTCTGCTCAGGAGGACAACCCCAATTCTGGCTCTACGCAGGCCAGGAAATGGAACTACAGAATGTGCTGACATGTGCCAGCACCCTGCCCTACCTGTTAGTCCTGCCTGGTGCTGGAGACTGGACAGGGGCTCTCCACAGGGCACTTCCAACTTTCATATCCTATGGCTCAACACCAGGTCCTGGTTCAGCCCCAAGCTAGAATTGTCCTTCCTCTGTACAGTGTCTCTGCACCCAGGGTGATGCTTTCAAGAAGGAAAACTTCTCCAGCAGCCAGGGAAGAGGAGAGGATGTGCAGGAGGGGGATGAACAGCTCCACACCATTCCAGACACCTTTAGGGTGGTGGGCTTGTTCCACTCGTAGGTGCTTGCGGTGGGCCGTCCCCTGTGACGCCTCTCTGCCACCTGGAAGGGAGTGTAATAGCAGTGATAGTGATTAACAGCTTGGGGCTTATTAGAGCAGCAGACACAAACAGAAAATGTTTCCTCTTTGCTTTGTGTAAACATAACTACAGGAAATCAAGCTACCTTGGGCAGGAAGCAGAGGTTACTGAGGACGGAGATAGGACAGCCAGTGAAGTTTTGCATGCTTCTGGAGGCAGTCTTGATCCGCTGCTCCTCCAAAGAATTGTCACCATCTTGATTTTCTGATGGGGTCACAGGAGCCTCAAAGGGCTTTGGTGAGGGGAGCAGGGACCTCAGGCTTGTTGCCTGAGAGATAGTCTGCTTTGCTGTTCAACCTGCGCTTCCCAACTATGGCTGGATAAGTGCTATCACGAAACATTCTGCAGGGGAGGAGCTGAAGTCAGGACTGCTTATGAACTGCTGTGGTGAAATAGATGAAGACTGGGACAAGGAGGTTTAAAGGGCACAATTTAAATGAACACTCTGCCTTAGACATAAATTTGCAGACTTGATAACCTGTGACTTCTGGATTTCTGGATGAAGATAACAAATGTGACCGTGACAAAGTGGGTTTTGCAACAACCATACCTGGATTGTTTTGAGAATGTTAAGTGGGTAGCTGAGTTCAGAGTAATTTTACAAGTAAAATCCTCAGGAAACTCAAAAGTAGATTAAGATCCAAATAAGCATCTGATCGAGACCAAAGAAGTTAGAGATGGCTTTGACAGTACTGCGTTATTGAGACTATTTGCCAGCTAGACAACATCACTTCCAGCTGTAGCCCTGCAGAGCTTTAGAAACAAGACTGTATTAAACCTCTTTGGGACTGGAGTTTTCCTAATTTCTTTAAAGATTTGCCACAGAAGTCTCTTGGGATCGGTGTAGGTTTACTGTGATATAAATTGTATCAAACTGAAAGGTTTGGGTTGGCTCATCAGCAATGTGAAAGCAAAGGGCCTGAATGTGCAGAAGAGGCACCCTACAATACGTCTTCACTGGATATAATTCACAGCCTGTCATTGCTCTTCCACTGTCATTGATAACCTGTTTATCTGAGATGTTCTTACCAAGAGATTGGTCACTGCTGTCCTCATTGGTAAGCATGTAAAAAATATCCTGAACGAAGTCAAGCATTTGTAACAAAACTGCCGTAGGCTTGGAAAAGACTATTGTATTTGGATGAGCAGGACTTGCTGTGAGAAATGGAAAGAAGTGGGAGAAGAAATCAACTCCTTCAGTTGTTGGTTGACTGAACATAAGAGGTTGTTGGTTGATTTCTGTCCTGGCCTAGCAACTCATGTTTAGGAGTCTGAACAAGCTGTGTGGGAAAATATGTGCTAACTCTGAATCCTTGGAAGAGAGGGAAATTCCAGAGACTGGAAACGTACCAAAAACATGTGACAGTAGGTATAGCAATGACCAAAGATCTAACATCACACCTGAGAGAATACTGGGAAACTTAGCAGGGTCCAGTTCCAGCCCAGTCAACAGAGAAGAGCAGAAGCTGTCTCCATAGTTTGAATGGTTCACATGTGTCACCTGGAACTGCTTTATTGTCTGTGGGCTTGGCTTGCGGGTGCTTTTAATTTCAAACTGGGTCTGCAGTTCTTAAGGGGTTTGGACTATTTCTAAACAGACAGCAAAAAGATACATAAAGGCATTTTAAATTCCCTAGAGGACCTCCAGGTCGTTGATGTGACTGATCAAATTCCCCCTGCAAAAATGTGGGACTGGGCACATAACAACAGAACAGAGGATGGAAGGTGACCTATACCTGGGTGCACAACTGCCACTGAATCATTTGTTACTGCAAACCCCAGCTCAAGGTTTGCAGCCCTCTGGTATGATACAAAACCACTTTCTTGGATGGAGTGACCACAGAGATTTTCTAGGATCGTCCTGGGCAAGCAATTCGTTGTGGCTCACCAGTGGCAGGTAAAAGAAAAATCTGTGAGACGGAACAGAGTAGTAGAGACCAAAGGCGGCAGACTTTCAGTCCTCCTACCTCTTATCCAACTTCTGCAGCATTGACCTTATAATGAGACTGGAACTGAAATCATAGTGTTCAAGGAATTGGTGAGAAAAAGTTAAATTCTGGCTCATAACTACTGTTCTTGGGGAAAAATATAGAAAGGTTTTTTCCTTACTGGAGAAAGGCTTGAGATCCACTGCTGGAGAACAGCCTAATCTGGGTGAAAAATGAAACACCTGATTTGCACAGTGATTAACTGAGGAATTCTGATTTGAGGCATCCTCACAGCTCTGTGGAGAACGAGGCTCAGCCAAAAGTTAATTTCCCTGACTGGGCAAATTACTTAAAGTAGGGTAAAGGTAAGCTGGGACCAGTTTGGTTGTGCTGTTCTGGCTGGAAGGTAAGGTTGTGTGATACTCTACCTTTGCGCTTTAAGTGACACCTCAGTGTTCTTGTCTAGACCTAGGGCATTACCACTGGCTTGGGTTTTGCTGTCTGTATCCGAAAGTGGCCTGATTTTTTGTTAATAAAACTCTGGTATCTGAGAAAATACTTCAAAAGGAGGAGCTTGGGTTCCTAATAACCACTAAATATCTGCCACTGAGTATTGCTAGAGAGAGGACAGAGGCTGGAGGGCCCTTGGCTTGACATAGTAGCTGGTGTGGTGCTGTGTGGTTATTTCATCCTCAGTGTAACTGTTCAGAACCCCATCTCTGGTGGTTCTTTGGGACAGCTGGTGATACGTAGCCTGGCCAGACTCTGAAGGCAGCAAAATCCCACTAAGGGTTGTTCTAATTCTTCCTATGTCACCAATACCTGGATTGCAGAATGACACCTGTACCTTGGCTCTTAAAATCTCAAGTCTTGTCTATACTGCCTAGCAGCAGAAGTGATGAAAGCCGTGCCTTTATGACCTTGGCTAACATGCAGCTCCCTATTTGCAGACCACCTCATGTGGGGGCCTCTGAAGCCCTCAGGACTGCAATCACAAAAATATTCTTCTGTGGTTATAAACCAAAATGTGAACCTTAAATCCTGCATGTGTTTTTCACACAGGAAAATGTCGTCAAAGGAGGGAGACTCGGCTAACCATCAGCTGCACAGGGATCAAAAAGTGTTTACAAGAAAGGAAACTGCCTGTGAAATCAGCCTTGATGATTTTACCTGACCAGATCTGTGCTCCCTTCCTGCACCTCTGAGCACTGGCTCTCCCTCAGGTTGCTGCCTGACATATAAAGGCTGAGTGACTAAACAGACGTGTGTGAGACTGCCCCCCAGTACAGGCACCTCAGCTGAAGTGTTCCCAGCTCTCCTGCTGTAAACCCACTGGTGCAGACTTGGATATACTGGACTGGAGCAGAGCAACTGCAGGTACTGGATGGAGCTGGGTGGATGTTGCTGTGCAAGGTAAGGGAGGGAGAGGGCCTCTACAGCCTTTTGCAGTGTGGAATGCCTCCTGCCCCAAGGCTAGGTTGGGTGTTCTGCCTGGTGTGGGATTGATCCTAGGAGTGGTGGTGTAGGACATCTCTAGGCAGTTTGATTTAAACTCTCTCAGGTTGTGTTTGATCAGAAGCAGCATAGTACAAATGCTTCCCCTCTGAAAGATGATCTGGTCAGATAAAGTACTATTAGTAGGTATTTCCAGTAGACATAAAAGTAAACAACTCCTTTTCCACCACCACCACCACACTGGTTCCATGCTCTGGTGGAGAGAAAGCGGCTCTACCCACTTAGTCCTCCTGCCTGCTCTGAAGACCAGTGCTGACCCAGGGTCTAGCAGCCAAGGGGCTATTTACTCTAACCCAGGATTTCTCTGTAATCTGGTGACCTGTACAGAAAATGGAGCAGCAGTGGGCTGCAGAAGAAATGAATGTATACTGGTGCTCCAGAGTCAGTTGGCAGCAGTCCCTGTATAAAGGAGCCTTTTAAGTTACTCCACGCCTTGTCTTCTTGCCCTGCTGTGCCTCAGCTGAGTTGCACAGAAATGCAAAAACTTTTCCATCACTTATTTTCATTTTGTTTGTAACTATCATGTACTCCCTCCTGGTTTGTTTGAATGTCAAAGGCTGAGCATCTTACTGCCAGAGACCTCAAAGCTGTGCCCGGAGTAAGAGCCTCCTGCTACAGCACCTACGTAAACTGCACTTGTCCAGGGCTCTTGAGTGAGGCTGGAAGATGGGATGGGAGTCCTCCTTTTGTACGCTTCTGGAAAGGGTTTTAAAATGTTTTGAGTGAGGAAGGGTCATACCTCCTTCTTTGCAGTGCTCCCACCATGCCATAATGCTTCAAGTTCTCCATGCTGAAGTGTTTTGCACCACTTCTGAGATGTGACAATGGGGCAATGAGTTTTGTCTCAGAGATTTTGTTTTTCACATATGAAACAAGCTGCTTTTAATGAAGTCGGAGAAATATCATCTTTCTTTTCCAAGCTTTTTTGTCCTCCTCTATATTTTCTTCTTAGGCAACAGCATTGCAACTGCCCAGGCTTATTCATTTGGCCTTCTGCTGAAGGATGCATGTTTTTGACCAGGTTTCGGACAACATGATATTTCCTATTTCCCAGCTATCAGGAGACTGTTCTTTCAAGTATTTTTGAAATTTTGAATTGTTTGAAAACCATGTTGGTGGCTTACTTTCTCATGATGACTGATAAAGGGAGTTGCTTTTTGAATCCTTTGCAAAACTACCCCCAAAGATACAAGATCTTTGTGCTTGATGGAACTCTGTTAGAAGAATATTCTTGTAATGCCTTTTTCTCAGAGGTTTTACATCATGTTTCTGATCTTAGTGTGTTTATTTGTAGGATGGTAATTCTATGAGCATTGCTTCTGCTAAAAATGCCAGGGGTAGGCAGAGGAGGGGTGAGGGTGGCTGGTGCAATGGAACATAGCCCTTGTTAGTCCTTGTGTTGCTTGGGCTTTACTACCATGTGTATGGTTTTATTCTGGGTGGTGTGAGAAGTGTGTTGATACCTTGAGTAGTGTAGAGGTCTGTGCTTACCAATTGCAGCTAGTGTGCTGTCCTGAGAAGGACTTTTTGCTCTTCCCAAATGCTTAGTCTCCAGCAGTCACAGAGTGAGGAGCTGATGAGGCAGTCCTTGTGTGTGGAGGAGCAAGTGGGAAAGCTGAGACTGAAAGGAGATATGGCCCTCTTCTCTCCCCATGTGAGAACTGCATCTTACACCTGGGTGCAGCCCAGCACTGAACAGTGCTGTGCCCTAGGACAGTAAAAATGTGGAGGAGGGCTGTACTAGCAGACATGAGTCTGTTCCTACAGCTGTTTCTCACCTTACCCTCCAAAGGGGCATGTGTCAGGTGAGGCCAGTCCCTCTGCTGTTTGTTCTGCTGGCTGAGCGAGGGCTGGCACCAACGGCATGGGAGAATGAATGTTGGCCCACTCCAGCAAGCCAGTAGCTCATTTGAATGGCGTTGCCTGCCTGCCCAGAGCGTGTTGTAACTTTGCTGCCCAAAGTGGAATTGGTGTAAGAAACCTCACCAATTCACACTAACTTGGGTGGAAGGCTGCAAAGAGGGAAAGCGTGATATCGGGTGAAGTCCCTGGAGGAATGTATAGAGGGATATTACTGGGTGGTAGGCAGAGAGAAAGGGCAATAAGTATGTGTGGAGGCAGAGTGGAAATACTGATAGCAGGGCAGCATGGGATGGAGCAGACCAAATGGCCCAGAACACTGGGACACAGGCACTGTGTTTTTCAGCCCTAGTACAGGAGAGGAGAGTTGTGCAAGCAGTTCTGCATGCTGATGTGATGAATGTTATACATGCCTAAAGAAGTAGGAAAAATACTATCCTTCTGGTGATTCTGCCTGCCCCCATAAACACTTGCATCCGCATTGTTTTTACCCTGCCCACACATTTTGGCTGCTCCAATAAGCACATGAAGAAACCACCCTCCCACTGCTGAGTGACTCACACTGTCACCCCCCTTCAGGAAACCAAGAGATAATCTCACTACAGTTGATAACAGCAGTTCCTCCTTTGCTTCACAGGTGGTGGGACACCTCTCATATGCTGCTTGCAACAGCTCCAGGGGCATCCCCACCCCCTCAAATTCAAATGTGCTCTGGAGATCAAAGAATTGAGTGCCTCAGCTGCAGCCTGAGACTGGGTCACCTTTGCAAGGAGCAGGCGGGGACTCCTCCTGGGGGTGGCTTTTCTCTTTCTTGCTTTGCACCGCTATACCCTTTGAGGCTGCCTGCTTCTCTGCCCTGTATTCCACCCCTTTCCTCTGCAGCCCCTGTGTGTAGTGCACTGTCACATGTGGGATGGAGTCATGGTGTTTCTGTGCAGAATAAGGCAAGGATGCCCTAGGAAAAGCTTAATGGGGGAAGTCCAGACTGGGGTGGGAAGAGCAGGGTCGGCAGGAGTGATGGGGAGGCTGTCTCTATTTGGAATTATGTTAGCTTTAAATTGGAACTTCAGAAAACTAAGACAGTTTGTGGTCGCAGAGTCTAGTGTACACGCTGCTGCCAGTGCAGATCTAATACATCACGACTCTATTTTGCTTTTTCCTTGTGAGATTTCTGCTGTGTGGCAAAACAGTGGGTGTTCAGGACTTCTCTTGTCCCTCCTGGGTACCCAGATGGTGACTCATGGCTGGTTGATTGTAACTGTGTGAACCTTCAGACACTCTGACCTGTTCCCCACACCATCCTGTGTGATTCTGAAATAAGACTGAATTTACTATACACAGGATATGTTGGGGGAGGAGACAGGCTATCCTGGTCTCAAAGTGGAGAGGGAGAAACACGAATAAATTATGGCTGAAACTGGTTGGTTTGGGCACTTCAAAGCCTCGGACAGATTGATGATCTTTAAGCAAGACCTGTCAGTGTTCAGTCTGTTACACAACAACTAGCTCCATGTCAATTCAGCACAACTTCTTGACCCCACCAGAAGCCACAGTGGTGTGGTGGTGGGGGACTAGGAGACGAGGCTGAGCATGTTGATGCCTGGGGCGTGCCCTGTAGGGCACAGGTTTCTCAGCTTGCGCTTTCCCTATGAGTGTTAAGCTGCGTATTGGGGAACTTTCAAGTATGTAGGGCCACAGAGGGAAATACAAGGTCTTTAAAGCTGTTGGAATCCAAGCCCGTGCTCTGGTCCTCTGAGAAAACCCCTACCGGACACGGCTGCCGATGGGAGAGCAGAGGCAAGTTCCATGTGCTGGCTTGGTAAGTGATGCCTTTGGTCATGCCACGGTGGGGGCCTGTACTTGCTGAAATACCTGGGTGCGATACTGGGTTTCTTGTCACCCCCGCAGTGCTTTTTATTTTGGACTTGGGAAGATTTGTGTTGGCGAGACACTGCTTTGACATCTGCTTCTATATTTTCTTGTGTGAAGAGATGGACAGACTTTCTACCAGACTTGTATCATACAGGTTGCATGCTTCCCATAAGGACAGACCCCTCAGAAATAGTCAGAGCACTGGGTTGATCTGGAAGTGTTTAGTTTGTTGCACAGGCTCCCCAAATGACCTTATTTAATTGGCAGCTCTTTGGGATATGCCGATTCCTTATGTGCAGTGTCCAACACAGGGACACCTTGGTTTTACTCTGATAATGCAAACCAATTGTGGTGCTAGTGCTGTTGTGTGGTGGCACTGACGGAGTTTGAGCACAGACTGCTAGATATCTGTATAAGCTGGTGTTTAACAAGCAGTGGTCCCAGCTGTGGTTACGAGCTTGTTGGCTTACAAACAGCAGAAATGAAGCACTGATTAATACGTTGCAGTCTCATGCAGTGTGCACAGAAGGGTAGCAGTGATGGAGAGGGTCAGAGGTGGATCCTGCAGGACAAAGTGTGATGGCACAGGACACTGGCGGTGTCTTGCAGGAGCCTGAGACCAGGAATAATGCTACCAACTCACAGCACTCTGGTGGAACATACTCTGCCACTGTGGCCAGAGCTCCCAGCAAGGAGCCTCTGCAACTCTGGTGAAATCTGTCCCTTTTCAAGAAAGCTATTTTGTTTAATGTAAAATGAGAGGATTTTGCTCCTTGCCTGCAGCAAATCCTTCCTGTTGCAGGCTTGACACTGCTTTTGTGGCACAGTTCAGCCTCTGATGTGTGAGGGTTCAACACAGTTGTGCTTCAACTGGGAAGAAGGTGCTTTCTCAGCCTGCAGTTTCCCTACGAGACAGGCATTAAGCTGAGTATCAAGAATATTTGAAGTATGCTGGGTCACAGAGGGAAGCACAAACTCTTTAAAGCTCCAGGTTCAGGTGTCTCTCTCCACACCGTCCCAGCAGCCACGTGTTTCTGAGCCCAGTGACCGCTTTGAGCAAGGGCTCTGCTGGTCTCTTTGGAAAGAGAGGCCAAGGTGGTGAGAAAGAGCCCTCTTCCCTCACTGCTGGTGGAACAACATGTGTCTCTGCTCCCCAAATCCTCGGGTGTTGGTTCAACCCGTGTCCTACCCTGCCAAAACAGCTTGCTTTGCTTTACCTTTGACGCCAGTACTAGAGGGCAGCTGCCCGTCTGTCTGCCTGCTGAGGAGGAGGTAGAGGCTCTCCCAGTTCTCGTCCCACCGCACAATCCCCCTGCAACCACTAGAGGGCAGGGAAGGTCTGTGAAAGAGCCGAGTGGCCTCAAAGCCCGCTGGAAAGAGCTCAGCTGTCCCTGGGGCGAGATCCTGAGGAAGGATCCTGCTTCCTGAAGGTGTCCTGGGGCAGGCTGGACTCGCTGCAGGATCCTGGTGCAGGAGCAGTCCCTTGCTCCCCATATTCCATCCCCTCTTCCTCTGCTCCCCCGCCACCTCTCTGTATCGACGTAGACCTTGCTCTGCACCACTCTGCTCATCCCTTGTTCCAGTTCCACCAGCCCAGGCTAGAGCGCTACTTTAGCCTGCCTGGGATGCACAGCCCTACCGTAGGAATTCAGGACGCTGCTCTGAAGGACAAGCAGTCTCCCTGCATGGTGCATCTGGGTTTTGATGTCTCTGACAGATGGGAAAACAGAGGGTTCAGTAACTGAGCCTGAGTGCACCCCATGAACCGCAAAAAGCATGAGGATTGTGCAAGGCAGAAATTCCTTTATGTGTGGTAACGAAGGAGTAACACATCCACTTTGTGATGGCTACATGGAGAAGTGATAGGAAGTTGCAACGTGCAAAGGGACTGTGTCCCCTTACAACAGATCATAGAATCATAGAATGGTTTGAGTTGGAAGGAACCTTAAAGATCATTATCAGTTAGCCCAATTCAAGGGGTCCCCAGGGCAAGAGATGGGGAACTGGCCTGTGAACCACCCACAGCTGTGCTGGAGTCCACTGAAGCTCTGGGAGTACAGCAGGGCTAAGGGGAAGGTGCAACTATGGGAAAATGCATATGGCATGTTGTGCTCCCTGAGTCAAGGGATTTCATCAGGATGTGGCTAGAGGCTCTCTTGGCTGGGAGTGTGACCTGGTCAGAGCTGTGGGTGTTTCTGCAATTCCTAGGAATGTTGGTGTGCTCTCTAAAGATCCCTATCAGACCCACGCTCTTCTCGCTGCACTGGCTAGCAGAGCTGGGGATAAAGCAGCCAGAAGTGGAGTGGGCTGCAGTTGGCAGATGAGCCAGAGGAAACTGGGGTACTGCACAAGGGTCTTGGAGCCATAGCACAGGGTGTATATGAGGAAAGGAGGTAATGGGGCAAAGCTGTCTCCCTCTCCTGCCCTTACCTTTAAAATAATATTTTTCTGGCTTTTCTTCAAGGAAGCTCGGGCTTTCGGGATGATCCTGCCTACATATATCTGTGCCCAATTAAGGTATTGCTCAATCGTGTTTATTCCAGGCCCAGCATTTACACATTTGTGAAGTATGAAGCAAGCAGACCATGTCTCTTGGATCCTGTCTTTGTTTTCCATTTTTTTTGTCTTTTTTCCGTTCTTCTTCAATTCCAGTTAGCAAGACAATCTACTGGAATTAGTTTGGATAGATAGTCTCCAAACTGATTGTGTAAATCATTGGACAAGCTCTGATTACCCTTTGAGGAAACCAAAGAATCCATAGCTAAGGGAAGACACCACTTCTTGCCTCTGCATGTTCTTTGCACCTGGTTGTGAATTCAGCAGACATTTACCAGCTTGTCTAGGGAATGGGAAGGGGACTGTATTTCTTAGGAAAGAAAATATGAATACTTGCCTTTCTGACACAGGTGGGAATAGATCACGGAGCCCTGTGAAGGCTGGGTGAAGGCGCAGCTGGTTACCTGGCAGTTTGGGTTGTCTCAAACCAGGAGTTTGCTTGCTGTGTGGACAGTGGGGTTACATGTAACCTCTGGCAGCCTGGTCATGTAAAGTTGCTTTTTGTTTTTATATAACTTTACTTCAAAGCTCTATCCATGGATGTATTTGAGGCTGAGTAGTCGCCAGTCAGGCTCAATCTCTCAATCCTGGATTTATTCCCAAACCAAACAGATGAACTGTTAACTGTGTTTGGGCTGTCTGAAGTACAAGACAGTACACAACTTCTGTATCCAAAACTACCAGCAAGAAAAATAGCACCACCTTCTATGGTCTCTTAACTGTCTAGAGGCAAAAACAGTTTGCAGCTGGGTGCAGAGTAAATGTGTGAGATAAGAGCAGGAAATGGGAGAATCTGCCTCTCAGGAGTGGAAGGCTCCAGCTTGTGCTTGATGCAGCCTTTGGAAAGACATGAACTGAACGTCAGTCAGCTGTGAATCTGTGCAGGACATTGCTGTCAGAATATCACAAAATCATTGAGGGTCTGCAACACAGCTGCCTTCTGTGGGAGCCTCCTCAGAGCAGCAGAGGTGGAAAACTGCTTCAGTGTTGTGTAGACGCATCAGGACAGGATGCCCTCTTCTAGCACTAAAAATCGATGGGTTCCCAATAGGCTGTGCAATGGTCGGACTAGAATTTGTTTCTTGCTGAGTAGAACTGTGACACAGTGTTGCTCCCCAAGTTGTGCTGTAGTCAGGTGACAAATTATATGACCCTTTTGCAAAGTGCCCCTTCCTTTCTCAGATTTGTATCTGTCCCTCTTTTTGAACTTTCTTCTTTGTAGAAACAGCTGTGTCCAGCATGTTAGACTCTTGTTTTGTTCCCTGTGACTCAGCTGGAGGCACTTTCAGCTTGTGAAGGAGAGAGAGCCGGTAGGAGAAGACAAAACATGGAGAGGAAATAGGGGGCAGCTAAGAGCACAGCAAAGAGCCAAGGCAGAGAAATAAGTGTGCAATACCCTGACAGAGATGTATTTTCTTATTCCCAACTGAGGATATTTTTTGTCAATAACTGAATGAGCAAGCTGGTGCCATGGTAAACAGGAACACGTTTGACAGCAAGTGTCAGCAGTGGCAATCATTGATTGGTGTTTGCAGTTCCTGTTCACATCTGTGGCTTCTACTTGGTTTTTGATTCATTACCGATTTCCTGGTTTTGGATTAGGGGTCCCATCTCAACCTGCATCCTATTTTGTCACATTTTTTCTAATCCTTTGGGTGCTGCCTTCACAGAAGAGTGCTGTGTAGTTGCCTCTGGCCTGTTTCTCCCCAGCAAGCAAATTCTTGGCAGCATGCACATTGCAGCCAGATGGGACTTATTCCTGTGGCCTAACCTCATCACTGCAACTGTGACAGGCTTGTTGGAGATATTGGGAGAGGACTTGAGGAGACCATCCAGACTCACAATGGCTTGTTGTAAGACCAATCTTGTTCTGTCTGCCACATGCGAGTGAGGAGACCTCCATGTGGAGATCATGATGACAAGAGAAAGTACTTCTTGGAGTGTTAAGGTGAGATCAAGAGCTGGAAGTGGGAGAACTTGCATCCACCAGCTGACTTTGTGAGGCCTTCCCAACTATGTTAACAGAAGTTGTATGGCTAGCCCCTAAGCTTGGGGTAACACCCAGCCCTGATAAGTCTCGTTTCCACCAGTGTGAAATTACAGGGTCAGAACAAGTCATGGGTGTGAAAGCCTTAACAACACTAGTAAGATGAGTCAAAAACTCCAACATCCAGTGTCCTGCACTGAGTGACTCTAACATTTCTGAAACATGGTGCTGAGTAAGTCTGGATGTGCTATTCTCTGAAGGCAGCTGCTTATTTGGTCAACAACTTCCTATTGACAAGCTTGGAAACTTATTTCCTCACCCCAGAAAAGTCCTGCTCTAAAGGATAGCTAGCTGAAATTCTCCATGAGCCAAACACTGTATCCATTTCTTTGCCAGCCTGATGGATTCACTCTTTTGCTGTTCAGACAGTTCTCTCGCTGCATAAAAAATGCTTTAATTCCTCTGACTTGAAGGATTCCTCTGAGCATCCTTTTTTCAAGCAGGCTCAGAGCTGTAGCTTCTCCCACCATATGAGCCGGCTGACTGGCTCTGATGTGGTTTGTGGTTACATGTAACATTGCTCATGTGGCCCTCCTGTGCTTTTGATTTTCTGAATCACCAGTGAGTGTACTTTCACAAGCAAGTGTGAGCCTTGCTCAGGACATATGTGTAAATACCATGGATGGTGAGCTTCTTCCACCATAACCTGCAGGGTCTCTATGCCTACTGTGGGTGTGCGGTCTCCAGGTGGTGCTGCAGCAGGCAATGTGGAGCCCAGAACTACTCCACAGCCCCTGGAAATGCTCTATGAGGCCCAGTCATTGCACTGAGCTGCTGTAGACTCCAGCTCCCCATCAGTATGGGATGAAGTATCCCAGGGTTAGATGGTATCCACTGGTTAGTGAGAATTTATTGGAGAGCTCCAGTCTCATTCCTCACTTGCCAAATTATCACATCTCCATTGACAATTTGATGCAATTCTTGAATCTTGAAATATTCAGAGTCCTGGTGTTGAATTGCCACAGTGTGGGTCTGTGTAGACACTTGCTCTACAGGCGCCCATGCTGTGTGTCTTAAAGAGCAGACACTCATGTGCCAAGCTACCAAGTCAATGCCAAAGAAGCCATGCATGATGCTGCCATTAGGACATGGTGATAAATGAGTGCATTTTCTGCAAAAAGATATTAAAGAAAATGCCAGAAAGTAAACTTTGTGGAAACATTGGTTTCTCTAAATTGCAAGTTACACCCAGGTCTGTGTTAGACCCTGGGTCCAGTGAGTACTGGTGTAGTTTAGAGCTACTGGACTGTTGCTGGCCCAAACCCTGTGGTATCTCATACAGACACAGGATGTCATAGAATCATAGAATGGTTAGAGTTGGAAGGGACCGTAAAGATCGTCAAGTTTGAACCCCCCTGCCATGGGCAGGGACACCTCCCACTAGACCAGGTTGCTCAAAGTGCCATCCAACCTGGCCTTAAACACTTCCAGGGATGGAGCATCCACAACTTCCCTGGGCAACCTGTTTCAGTGCCTCACCAATTTCACAGTAAAGAATTTCTTTCTGGTATTCAATCTAAATCTCCCCTCTTCCAATTTAAAGCCGTTACCCTTTGTCCTATCACTACACTTCCTGACAAAGAGTCCCTCTCCAGCTCTCCTGTAGGCTCCCTTCAGATATTGGAAGGCTGCTATAAGGTCTCCCCGGAGCCTTCTCTTCTCTAGGCTGAACAAGCCCAGCTCCCTCAGCCTGTCTTCACAGGAGAGGTGCATCATCCCTCTGGTCATTTTTGTGGCCCTCTGCTGGGCCCATTCCAGCAGTTCCATGTTCTTTCCATGTTAAGGACTCCAGAGCTGGACACAGTATTCCAGGTGGGGTCTCACAAGAGCGGAGTAGAGGGATAGAATCACTTCCTGTGACCTGCTGGCCACGCTTCTTTTGATGCAGCCCAGGATGTGGTTGGCTNTTCCTTATCCAGCAAGTGGTCCATCCATCAAATATATGACTTTCCAGTTTTGAGACCAGGATGTCATGTGGGACAGTGTCAAACACTTTGCATAAGTCCAAGCAGATGACATCTGTTGCTCTGCCCTTGTCCACCAAGTCTGTGGCAGTATTGTAAAAGGCCACCAAATTTGTCAGGCGTAATTTGCTCTTCGTGGAGCCGTGTTGGCTGTCTCAAATCATCTCCTTGTTTTCCACATGCCTTAGCAAAAGTTCTAGGAGGATCTCCATGATCTTGCCAGACACAGAGCTGAGACTGACTGGCCTATAGTTCTCTGGGTCTTCTTCTTTTCCCTTATTTAAATATTGGGGTTATGTTCCCCTTTTTCTAGTCAGTGGGAACTTTGCCAGATAGCCACGATTTCTCAGATGTGATGGAAAATCACTTAGCAACTTCATCCACCAGCTCCCTTAGGACCCGTGGATGGATTTCATCATGTCCCATGGAATTATGTACCTTCAGGTTTCTTAGGTGGTCTTGAACCTGATCTGTTCTTATATTAGGCTGTCCTAGTGCCAGACACCATAGGGAGCTGAATTCAGTGCATCTGCAGACAAGTATCATGAATCACAGAGGCCCAGGAGTGGCATTTCTTTTGACTTAGGAGGATGATGATGATAAATGTGGCACAGCTGATGAACCAAGATGCTCTTTAGAAAAGAAGATATCCAAGAAAAGAACTGGTGCACAACAGAATCCTCCTAGCTTACAGGAGGACACTTACAGAAATTTGCAGTTTGTGTGAATCTCCCTGGTCTATGCGTGCCACCTTAACCGCATCTTCACCTCTGTGCTTGAATGCTGATGAACTTGCAGCAATAAGTTAGCCAGCCAACTAAACCACAAAGAAGAGTCTTCAACAAGACCTGACCCCATTAATCAGCAAAGCAAGGTTCCCCCCTTCTCTGTTGAGCCATTTCATAGCTATAGTACATTGCTAGTTGCTAATGGCACTCGCTAATAGTAGTAGATGTGCAGGATGTTTGAGTGGTAGTGGGAGGGTGATAGGAAAGCGGGTGCTCTAAATGAGAAGAAGACTGCAACTCTGCTCCGAAACGGCACTGAAGGAAACAAAAACCCACTCAGTGAGAGGCACAAACACAAGGAGTTTTGCAGCTGGTGGTAAGAAATAGAAACTGGTGGTTGAAGTCACACGGAATTGAGACTCAATCTGAGAAGAGCTTTCTTATAAAAACAGGAATGTAATTAAAGCTCTTGTTAGAGAGGTTTATGTTTTACTACGTAAAGATACTGAGAGATTTCCCATAAAACCTCTTGCCTTGGGGTTTTGTCTCTTAATTCCTCGGTGTTACTTCTGAACAAAATGATGAGAGACATTACTGCTCCTTGGAGAGGAGGTAATGCTAGCAATAAAACCCAGTTTCTGATACTACCCTGACAGATGCAAAAAACAAACCAGAGGATACTGCAAGCATTGTTACAAGAGTCTCTTTAGTTTAACAGCTCTTCTGTGAAGGAAGTGACATTTTCCTATGGTGTTTTCATCCTAACATTGAGTTCATAATTCTTTGCTGTCTTTTTTTTTAATAATAACAATAATAATAAAAAAGCCATAATAAGCAAATTAGCCACATAGTATACCCAGGATGAACTCCAAATGAAGCTACTTAACCTGCTGAGGTTTTTCTGCTGTGTTTTCTTATGTCAAGCACATGCGAGTCCCTTCCGAATAGAAATTCAGAGATTGTGTTTTCATTCTTTTCGTATAAATACATGCTCTACACTCCTACTGGCAGATTTGATTTGGAAGTGCAGAGACTTTGCATGCCTGTAGATTACATTTTGGGTCTGAGTATTTTGGGACACAGGCCTGAGTGATGTTCAGATCAGCCTCTCAGACAGGGCTTAGCCCATTTCCTTTCATCCTGTTGTGCAATGGTGCATTTGGCTTCCAATATCAAAGACTGGTTGTGCTGTGCAGCTGTCTGAGAAAGGTCACCGAAAGCCAAAGGAGTTTCACAAAAAATAGAGATGAATAGTTGACTCGGATTCACTGAAACGAACAAAGCTTCTCTTTTTCTTTTAGAATTATCTGTTTTTTGTGAAACTTGCTGGTTTTGCCGTGACCTTTATCTTTTGCTCAGTTGCAAGAGACTTTGTTTTTGCATGAACATGGGGAAGGATCTTAATACAGAGAGAGTTCACATCCTGTGCTTGATACTGCAGGATGGATTGAGATTTCTTGTGGTAATCCTGTCACCAGTGGCTCCCCTTGCCAGCTGCTACTGTTGTTGATGCCACTGAGTGGGAGGCTTAAGGCTGGCAATGATGGGTGATGCTTCAATCCAGCATCTGACTCTGACAGCCTGGCAATATTCCTGCCATCCTTGTTTGCCTCAGGCTGTGCTAAATCATATATGTGCTCCATGTTCATATCCACCATCCTTACCTTCATCCATGCAGAATTGTGAGGAGGCACCCCTTCTGTGATTTGTTGCCATCAGGCTGAAGTCTTTCTTGCCCGCCACTGACCAATGAGGATCCTAGAAGATAAAAAAAGAGCTTTGCTTCTACATGAGTGGCAGTGTCTGAGGCTGTTCATCAGTCTGGCCTGAATGTAGAGGGTTTTGCTGGCACCTCTGGTACCCAGATACAGTGCCAGGCAGACATGCTGTTAGTATGGCCCCTGCATCTTTTTTCTTGTAGCACAGTTTGTCTTTTCTGTGTGTAACCAACTAAGTAAAATAGATGCTTGATATCTGATGAGGTGTCAAGAAGGTGCTGGTGTAGAATAGAGACCAATATGAGGTTGTGATGCCCTAGATATGTTGGGGGAGGTATGGTATTTTGGGTAAGAGATCAGTCTAGGGTGACTTTAGGATGCTATTAATAGCCTTTCAAGCACAACACCTTGCTTTGAAACCAGCAGCTATTGGCTGTGGCAGCTGATGGTCTCTATGTGGGTTGGTGGTTCCCCCAGACACCACTGAAACTGGTGCTCGTGTCTTGCCACTGCCATCTCGAGAGAGGTTGGGAAGCACAGTGGAGCCCCTGTGACACTGTGCTGCAGACAGGAGGGATTGATCGGCTTAGCTGTATTATTTTCCTAACACATCTTCTTTCCTTTGAGAAATCCTATGTATATGCAAGTCTTGCATGACTAAGTTTGCAACAAAGAAAGAAGCTTTCTCAGGTGGAGTGCCCTGGCTATCAGCAAAAAGACGTCACAGTGCTACAGGGTGCACTATGGTAGGGCCCTTGATTCTGCCCAGACAGTGTGATTTTTCTCTTTTTTTCTTTTTTTTTTTTTTTTTAAAGAAAAGTGAATTTAAGTGCTGGTTGCAGAGCTGGCTGTCCATGGTCTTATTTATTGCTGCAAAGGGATTGAGTGGCTTCTTGGTTTAGTGTTTTGAGGGCTGGTGGTGACTGGAGATGAGCAAGTTCCCCAGCTGTGACTACCCTACCCCAAGGAGTCTTGCTTTCTCTTTGACTGCAGTGGTAGCCTAGAGCTCTGAAACACTAATCGCCTAATCAATCTGCTTGGTGTGAATGGGTGGGTCAAATGCAAATGCATATGAGCATCTGTCTTCGTTCTCTGTAGCTTTGAAAACAGACAAAGTTGGGAGAAGGCTGATCTTGATGAAAATGTGAATTTGGGAGTCTCTAGTAATATTTTCAGAAGCCTGTAAAGAAAGTACAGTCTAAATTCCCAAATAAATCCAAAGAAGTATCTTTAAATGTATGCCATCTATCTCATTTGCAGTTACAGGAACAGCAGCTGGGCTCCTGCATCATTTTAAATTTCAATGGAGCCTGAGTCCTGGGTATCTGAAATGCTTATTCAGAGGTTTCCCTAGTTCCATATTGTCTATGTCATGTGTTTCCCATCTGTCAAGGGAGAGAAATCGCTCTCAGGGCACGTTCTTATTGTGAGAATACAACACTAGCCCTTTCAGTCAATTGACTGGCTTATCAGATAAGGTGGTGCAATTTTTCCAGGTGAAACAGATCCATGTGTATGTAAATAATGAAAAAAGTTGCCTGGATTTAATTAAAGCTGTGGTTAAAAGCTTTGTCTATAAAACTGAGGTAGAACCTGGAGAGGAACCCTCAGGACTTGGGTATGCAGTTGATTTAAGGTGCCTTTAGGTGAAGTGGCTGCATTTGCTGAGCAGCAGAAAATGTGTGTCTGTTGGCCCCCCTTGATCATGGGTAAACTGTATCTGAGTACAGGCTGGTTGTGCACTTTCCTCCCTGATGCATAAACACACTGGCACCTCTCATGATTCACAAATACTTACAGAGGTTTGACTGTCGGCCATAACACCTTCAATTTGGTATGAGTTGGTTTCAGTCCATTCAGAGTCAGTTAGAGCTGACTGTAAATAAGTAATTCCTAAAATGAAAATGAGCATCTAGAGCACTTGTGCCTATCCAGCTTAAGAAATTGAAGTTCACAACTTTAATCTCACCAGCATAACTTGTTCTGCTCCTTCACCCAGCTGGACATCATTTAGGATGTAAGTCCACAGAAAATTACTCCTTGTTAGAAAAAGATGGGGATTATTAACAGGTGCATTAGGAGTTGCCCTGTTAGGAGACAACCAGCACTACCAAAATTGGAGATATCTAGATGGCTTCAGGAGAGAAGTACTCCTTATCTACTGTTCGCATTAATTCCTCCAGATCAAAAACCTGATGATGGTTAACAAAATGTACTTTGGAGAGAAGTTAGGAAGCAACTTCAGCATGGTGAAGGGCCAGAATAGCATACCAGGAATGCTGAGACCGGAGTAGTAGAAATGGGCTGAAACTCATCAGTATAGTGTGCAAGGGTGCTCAGTGACTAATAACAAAAACCTATTCTTAAGCCGGGAGCTCATCAGTTAGAAAATACTGAGAAGGAGAAAGATGTTGGTGTACTGGCTGATCACATGATAACTATGAACCATCAGTATGACATTCTTGTGAAAAAGCTAAATTTAGTGTGAGGATCCATCAGGTGATTTATGATGGGTCCTAGTCCCCTGTGTGGTCCAGTTTTGAAGAATGATGATGTAGATGTCCAGGGACACATTGTGTGTTTATTACACAAGATAATTTTGAAACAAAGCCTACAAGAAGGCTAAACAAATGAAAGAATTTAATAATTGGAAGGGACAGGAGCCTAAACACAAGGATAATGCTGTCAGAAGAAGAAAACTATCATAAATTGTGATGAATATATCTGGGTTGCAAGTTAGGCAGTTTTCTAATCATCAGAATCTGGAACATCCTCCTAGAAATTAGTGTCAAGAAATCTAGTCTTTCCCTAAAATGGCATGCTACAGGGGACTAAATGTCAGGCCCATAATAGCACAGGATTGGTTTTGATGGCCTCAAGCCTTCATCCAGTTCAATGGTCCCAGACACACTTGATTAAACTGCTGCAAGTTTTGTAGATAGTTTGTGAGCACAAAGTACAGTGGTGGAAGCCAGTTTGCTGAAGTTTTATGGAAGCATGCATTTGTAACTGGTTTAACTACAGAATTTTGCAGAGATTTAAACTAAGCTTTTTCCAAACTCTGTGTTCACAGATTTGCTGAGGCAAGATAAGCCAAGATAGATCAGAGGAACACTGATTTCAGGATAGTGGCCCAGCACGCATTCACATGAGCTGTGATTTCCCTGTATTGACAAGGACTATGATCGAAAAAGTGAGGGATGCTCAAAGAATTCTTGCCTGGGTAGGGTCATTAAAAACCAGAGAGAGATTTGGAAAGCAAAGCTGGTGATTGATCATCCATGTATACCCTTGGTGTGGTATATAGCTGCTGCAACCTTTCTTTGAGCTGATGCTCATGCAGCCATGCTCCAAGACAAAGCCTGTTTCCCTGTCATCGTAATTGCTTTTATACAAAGCAGATGTCCCCTGACTTGTTGGTACAGACTTAAAATACTTTTTGCCTTGTATTGCCCATTCAACAGTGTTTTCACATCTATTTTTTTAACAGTGGAAATAGGGAGAGTCAGAGTCATAGCTGCTGGAGGAATAAAACCTTTTATTCTTGGAGTCAAAGGGAGCTTGTATGGTTTTGTTTGGGTCAGCTTGGCAAAATCAAAAAGTAAACAGGCAGCCCTAGAAAAATTAAATTTAACACCACTGTGGTATGATGTCTATTGTGCTGTGGTACCACGCAGGGCCTGGGGATGTCATTTCCTCTCGCTGCTGTGCTCCTGCAGGCTGAGCTGAGCACAGCACTGCAGGGGACAGAGATGGTGCAGCTCACTCACATGTAGCAGGAGTACAACACTCTCAGGTTGCACTTGCTCTGCTCTCCTATACATCAAATCCAGGGGTTTGCTTGCTCTCACCTAAAACCCTGGATGCCTCCATGATCTGTTTTCCTAAAGTGGGAGCAGAAGAGGGACTGTGTTGGGTCACATGGCAGCCTGGAACAAATGACTGTGGTAGAATATAAGAACAGAGTGAGCAGGTGGTAGATCCCTGCAGCTCCCCTCGGTGATCCACTTCCTTATACTGCTTTGCAGCTTTCATCTTAGGCTTTGCTACATTCCACACTGGCCCATCCTCAACCAAGCTAAGCCTGTTCCTATTAAGGAGGTATCTCTTCTTACCCATTTAGTACCTACTATTGATCTGAGGGGGTCTCTAGTTGACAGTTTGTTAGAGCTCAGGACACGATCTGGGAGTTTGCTCTGTTTGTGCAGCACCTAAAATTTCTCCTGATGGTTGTGGGGGTTGGGTGAGGTGTTCAGACTGGTGGATGTGAGTGCTTTTCCAGCAAACCAGGTACAAGCAGTGCAGTGCCAAATCACTGCTGCTTCCTGCAGCACCAGTGGGAGCCCTCAGAGAAAAGCATCTGGTTCCCATCAGCACTGTGTCACCTAACTTTTGCCAGGAAACCATCTACTTGTACCTAGTCCCAAAAATGGATACCAAAGGCTTAAAGTCATCTCCACTAAGGCTCCATATGTTGCTGAATCTGTTGCAGCTTGGATGGAGTTAGAAATGGTGGGAATTTTCTATTAAAACCATCTCTAGTAATGTGATTGCAACCCAAGGCACTTGTTTCAAAGCATTAGCTGATATCTAGCAGGCTGCACCTTAGCAACCTCATTCCTTTTGATCATCAGCTTTTGTGTTTCCTGCTTGTTCTGAGAATTACTACAACTTCTCTGGCAGTAGCTCATTTTCATATTGCTGCTTTCTGCTGAGTTTATTTTCCACGGATGCCTTTTCCAGACCCACGTGGTCTGACTGTGGCCACTCTCTAGAAATAGTATCGAGCTCAGATCAGAGCACCAGGGTGTCCCGATGAATCACAGAATCACAGAAT